>BMAU01016292.1:0-299333 GCA_019973935.1 Trichonephila clavipes | reverse complement strand
TCATTAGTTTAATTTAATTGATGAATTAATAGTAGCAAACGAAAATAATAATTCAGCATTATACAGGGTGTCCAGAAAAGAACTCCCTGATTTCAAAACTAAATATTTCGAAAACAAAGATCGATAGGGGAATGCAGTACACGGTATGTTTATTGTAAAAGCTGTAAGAATTTTATACAGCAGTTTGAAATAATAGTTACAAAAGGTGCTAACAGATGGCGCTGTACAGCTCACATTAAATAATCGTAAGAAAACATTCTTTGCGAAAAATCACATCACAATGTGTTCAAAATGTTCACCATTGGCACAAGAGAGGTGGCGCAAACGAAAAATGAAATTTGCCATCACATTTCGTAGTGTCTCAAAAGAAATGGATTCACACATATAATCGCCGATTCAAGCTCGTCCAGCGCGGCGGGATGCTTCGAGTAGACAATGTCTTTCAATGCGCCCCACAAAAAATAGTCACAGGGAGTCAAATCCAGCGAATATTGAGGCCAATCCATGCCTGCACCAGTAAATTTGGGATATTCCAAAGCAATTACTCGATTCCCGAAGTATTCATCAAGAAAGCGAAACACTTGTTCGGTACGATGTGGTCGGGCTCCATCTTGCATAAACCATTATGTACGTGGTCGATTCTCTGACACTTGCTGTGTGGCGACAAATTGTTCCAAAATTGTAACGTAACGTTCACTAGTGACCGTTTCTCGAATGAAAAAAGGGCAAATAATGCGTCTTCTGCATACTGCAGCCCACACAGTAACTTTAGGAGAATACAGGGGTTTCACACTTCACACCAATATGGATTTTCGGAACCCCAAAATCGCCAGTTCTGTTTATTCACGAATCCATTCAGGTGGAAGTGTGCTTCATCTGTAAACCAGATGCAGCCAACATCAAATCCTTCACTATCAATCATTGTAAGCATCTGATTAGCAAAGACATCCCTTTGTTGCACAGCTCATACGGGTACGGCGTGGTGAGTTTGAATTTTGAATAGAAACATGTGTAGGCTCTTTCTCAGTATTTTCTGCGTGCTGGGACACTTCAAACCAGCCTCAGATGCAGTTCTACGGACGGATGACATTGGATTTTGCTGAATAATTCCAGAAACTGTGGCGACATTTTGAGACGTAACTGCAGTTTGCTTGCGGCCAACATTCATCACTAGATCATCAGTTACGCTGCCTGTTCGTTGAAATTTGGCGAAGAGCGTACGAATGGTTTTCGCATCGGGTCCTTTTGGAACATTAAATCGTGCTTTAAAACTGCGCCTTGTTGCCGTAGGACTCTCTTGTAACCTGTGGTACTCTAGCACCAGAAAAACGCGTTCTTCAATGGAGTACATCGTTTTAATATCTTCCTTCGGTACGCTAACCTCCTTTCACGCTTCAATAGTGGAACTGATCGATCTGGGCTTCGGATCACTATTTATAGTAGGCATTACGTAGGGCGATTACAGCGCCATCTATTTGTAGCTTTTGTAACTAGTATTTTTTCAAACTGCTGTATAAAATTCTTACAGCTTTCACAATAAACATACCGTTTACTGCATTCCTCTATCGATCTTTGTTTTCGAGATATTTAATTTTGAAATCAGGGAGTCCTTTTCTGGACACCCTGTATATATTTTTAAAAAAATCGCTCGTTGTTTGCCCCTGTAGCCCAATGGATTGCGCGCTCAACTTCTTCTAACCCAAAGATAGTAAGTTCGAATTAAACCTGGGATGGTCTAATTTCTGAGAATGGGATTTCTTTTAACTATACTATTTTATTGGAATAATTAAATTATTTTAATGAATAAATAGTAACAAACAAAAATAATAGTCCAACACCCTATATAGAACGAAAAAATAGAAAATTACAAGGGAAATCGCTTTCCCTAATGTGATTCTGTCATATGAATGTACATATTTATATTAATTGTGATTACTTAATAAAAACCAACTTAAATAAAACTTTTCTTTATTGACCTAAGTAGGAATGAACTTATTTTTTTATATTACCTGTTTATATATATATATATATAAAGTGCATTTTATTTTTAATACAAATGGGTAAACACTTTGCACAGGATAAATTTTAGGGATCAGAAAACCATTAAATGTGCCTTTTTTATCACTGAAAAACTGGAGACCATGCCTATTTTGGACACATGTATGGTATCCCAGGCATAAAATTATCACTTCAGGACTAGAACTAAGTAGATTAAACGAATGAATTTTATTTCCTGTCCCATTTTACGGATTAAGGCTCAAACAGCCCGAATTAAAGAAATCCCATACCAAATGATAATCCTTCAAACTGTTGGTAGAATGATAGCTTGGAGGATGTTTTTTCTGAGGATACACTGATTCATTTGATATCTACGGATACGCGCGTGACTTTTAACATCACAGTTTACCACAGCCTTGTTGTTAACCTAGTGCCAATGGAAAACATTTTAGACACGGGTGTTACACATATGCAACCTCCCTAAATGTCACCGACAGCCACATGATTCAGCGGCGAATCGCGGTTTGTACTTGTTCTACATGACTCGTTATCCTTCCTGAAAATGTACATTGGACGACCTACCGCTCGATAAGAGGGTTTGAAATAGGTGTATATATACACTCTTCGTGATAGGGTTTAAAACGTGATGTATTGCTCCTAGTAGGGATCGTTTTTAGCAGAACAAAACGCAGTTTTCTACTGCAATTGATGGATCTCAAATTAATTTAACACTTTATATACCGCATTATGATTAGGGATTGTAATAACAGTGTACCGGGATGCCGAATATCTGCATTTTGAGCGATTTGTACAATGTTGGAATACCGGTATTCCCAAGTTTAAATACTGGTTTTTTTGGTATTTACTAGAAATTTCTTAAAATTATCTCCACTATATGTTCAGGAATCACCAACATCTCAAAATAATATACGTTTTTATTTTTGTGTCTCCCTAACGGACGAAATTAATTAAACTGCGAATACAAAGTTGTATCGGACAGTCAAGAGAAGTGATAAAATATGTGAATAATCCAAAGAACCGGGCAAAAAATATCCTGTTACAGCTCAGAGCAATACTGCACACGCTAAGAATGCGTAGGCTGATACTCGTATTTATGAAAGCAAGGTCTTAATTGTTACAAATGTGCGTAATATTTTGATATTTCTTAAATTGGTGATGTTTTTTACTCACGCTGTATTTGCATATCATACACTTAAAGGTGTAAAATATTTTTCCTATGAATTATATATACATACTCATAAATAATAATCCATAAAAGTGGATGAGAATAACTTTAAAGAACATAATAATAATCAGTTGGTAATACTTCGGTTTGGTTTTGTTATTTATATGATGAAAATAATATAGTGGCACAATGTAAAAAATGCTCTAGTGTTATTAAAATAAATGGAGGAAGTACAAACGGGGACTCCATACACATTTAAAAACGAAACATAATACCAAATTGTTAAAGAGGAAAGAATATAATTGCTATGAAGATATAAATTTTTTAGCACACTTTCTAAGCCCAAGCCATCAGGGATTTTAGATTATTTTGAAAAAAAAAAGATAATTCGGATGAAATTATTGCACAAATTTACGTTACAGGCTTAATGACAGAGCAATCGATGCAGTTTTTTTTTTAAGATCCCATTTCAAAAATTTGTACTAGTATCACTGACTGAATAGCAATATTTACACTTTTTTGTGATTTAAATAAAGATGTTTCCTTACTTTTTTTTGTGTGTTATTTATACACTGTTATAATTTATAAGTTACAAATTATTTTTTGTGATATTTACAATCTCTAATAAAACTGGAAAATATAAAACAAAGATACACCTGCGTTTTCGTGCTTTTTCGAAATTTCTAAAACCGGTATTAAAACTGGTATCCCGGTATTGAGATCTAAGAAATACCGAATACCCCGCTATTGAACTTTTGGTCTGATATTGCAATGCCTAATTATGATTTGCTGCAGTTTATTTCATGCAATATATTTTTTTGAAACCCTATCTTATCATGATAAGAATTACATGCACACATAAATTTCAGAGTTCTCTTGTCTTAAAAACAATTTCCTCAATAAGCTAAAATCATGTTACATCATAGTCACATGATAACTATAACCACGTGTGTTCCGACGAATCTGTTCCTTAATTCATATGACGTCATAGTCACATAATAGATGCGTTCTCGTGTTTCCAGCCTATCTGTTCAGGCTTTTGCTCCGTCTTGCTGCAACCGAGCGTACCTTTCATCACTTTCAGCAAGTATATGAATTCCGTAATGATGTTTATGTAGACGGACGGTCTTTTCAATGGACTTCTTTGTAAAGCTGTCTTTACATCTACCACTTTCGTTTTAACTATGGACTCTCTACCCGATTACTTCCTATCTGCAACCGATCCTGTGCCACAGAACCGTTGCATATATTTTTTTGAATCCCTACATTGAAAAATTAAGGGATATACAGAAACAAAACACTCAACATCGGGAAGTTTAATACGTTAGATATAATTAAAAAAATAAAGATATCCAACTGTAAAAAATCAATTATATATACTGTTCACACACTTAAAATAAATAGTCAAATCGTTTTCTAATGTCTTCATAAATATACAGAAAAAAAAGACCTTTACATTTTGACATTAACTACTTTTTTGGAACAAAAAGGACAATCTTTGCAATTCACTGAAAACACAAATTCTGCTATAAAACTATTCGCATTTACCGCTTAAATTCTCATCATAGAGCCCATGCTGTCATATATCTTGTAAAAGTGAATTTAAAAGAATATTCATGTTAAGTGATGTCTGAATATTCGTAAAAAATGTTTATATACTATGCAATTTTAAAAAGTGAGTGGTACTTATAAGTACCGTTGGTAAATAAAGGGTTAAGGAACATAAACCGGGGTTATCTTTCAACCATAGCCAACTCAATCCACTGATTCCAGTCAAATTGAGCTTTCGTTCTACTAAATGAGGGATGGACAAATAGGGGGCCTTCAAGACAGGCAGATAATCCACTTTTAAGCGAAATTTCTTTCCCGCGTGTGACCAAAGATTCGTCACTATTTTTTACTACGCCGACCAATTCAGCACGTATGCGTGAGCAAGATATTTATACCAAAAAACAAAGGAAATCTAAAAAGAGAATTTTAGAAAAGATTGATAGGGTACATCTATCTGATTAAACTTATTCTAAAATTAAGGGTGTTTGAAGCTATAGATGATTTGGAACTAGAACAGTAAATAAATTGAATAAAGCTGTCACTATATATTTTTTTATACTAATAGATATTTTGGGTAAAATTTATACTTTTTCTGAGATGCAAAGTAACTAATGAATGTAGTGATTTTTAAAAGGTTTGTCCCGAAGGAGGATTTGATCTGATCACCTTCTGTTCCGAAAACAAGTATCTTAGCCATCACGTCAAAACGATGGTCTTTGCGTGGTGGCTATTACTGGTTTATATTGATATCACGCCACCGCAGTCCCTCTTCTGTTCTCCACCTCTACAAAGTGATTTTTGAGCCAAAAACCATTTCCCACTCTTGAACAACATCAAAGTTTCGAAATGCCGCCAAACAATCTGATCGTATTTAGAGCTGCCCTTATGTCAGCATGGGTCAACATTCCTCAACAACTTGTTGAGTTCAATTCAAGAAAAATATTGATCAGAGCTAAAATTGAATCAACATGTAAATATAAGTTGTTTAATATTGTATAAACAGATTGAAGCCTAGAAAAGTACATAAGTATATTCCAAGATATTCACAAATTTTTTAACTAAATCCAATATTATAATATGCAATAATGGTATATAATAGAAATGTTCTCTAACTTAATTTTTTTCAATTTCATTTCGTTACATGTTCAAACTTACTCATCATTTCGAAAATATACAAAAACAAACCTTAAATAAATGGAAATCAGTACACAAACATACTAAAATTAACAAACACGCTTAAAACTAACTTCAGAAAAAAGAAAATACTTTCCTTCTTCTCTTTTAAAAAGATATTGGGTAACAAAGCTTCATTTGTCAAACAACTTCATTGAGTGCTCGAGTTTTTTTACTCCATATGTATGTCAAATTGTATCTTCCCGCTCAATGTTGAAAAATTTATCTGTTATTTCAAGTAGAAAATAAAACAAAGTGACAGCCCCAACAAATTAAAGCAGGCAATTTAAATTCATTACACGCTTTTTAAAGAGTCATTTTGAACTTTAAATAAAGAAGCACTTAACAAACTGCACAAAAAAGAGTTTAGTTGACGGGAATTTTGAATTCCTAAGTACACACGAGTAAAATGTGAAAAAAAAAGATAACAGTAACTAAAGATTAGCAAAATATAAAAAAAATAAACCTAATTTTTGTGCTTCTTACATCTTTCGCAGGAAGTGCACATGCTGAACCCGATTTTTTCAAATTTTCTTTTTCACAAAGAAACATTTCTAAAATTTCACCTTTTAGCCAATGATTTTAATAATTTTGTTAAATTATTAATATTGGAGAGCTAACTTTTTAAGCATATCAATGTAATAACTACGAGTAAACACTATTATATAGCTTAATGTAGTTCCTATAAAAATAAAAGACATTTATAAGAAAAAAAATGTGTATTATTACATTATATTATAGCTGGAAAATATTAATTGATATTACCAAATGTGAAGGCTATTATATACGATGTTATCAGGTTAAGTTAATCCTGAACTTCGTAGAGTGTTAGAAACTGAATTATTTGCATTTTGTTTGATACGAGCGCCTATACTTTCTTATATATATGCAATTAATTCAAAATTAAAAAAAAATAATAAATTATTCTCCTTTATTCTAATTAATAATTTTCTGGTAAAATGTGCCATATAACTTACTTAACTATAATATAAAACATTACTAAATTAACATTAATTATGACCTGTGTATGGGCTTGTAATTGCTTCAGTTATTTTGAAAATTAAAAGAAAATCCCAAGTATAAAATTCAAAGCAGAAATTTATACTTTAGATTAAACTAAAAATTTGAAATATTCATTTTTGTTACTTTTGAAGAAGTAAAAAGCATTTTTGTATCCATTTTTAACAATCGAATTTTATGTGATCTGTTATTCAAATTTTGCTTTTTGTTGCTTAGTTTCTTTTCCTTTTTTTTCTTTTTTTTATTACTTTTGTGAGAAATCGTTTTAAAAAATGCATCGGGAATTAATTAAACTTACATGAAACATTAGGGACTGCAAGTTTCAAATATAGAGCTTTTTAATTAATTTGTAATAATTTAATTCTCATTAATAAATATTACGTCTTTATATTAAGCGCCTTTATATTTATCATGCAACACGTTTGAACCTAGAAAAATATTTACTAAACACACACTGTTAAAATCAAACATAATAGAAGGCATGGGCCAAAAAGTAGAAAAAGCGGCCTGGTTGAAATCGTATATCACCAGTTAAAGTATCCGAAGACGTTCAGAGCTCTCTTGGGCAAAATAAGATATTTAAACATTATAAATTATTTTTTGGGACTCAATACCAATAACTACTAATAGTTAGCCGACAATATTTAAAAAAATTGCCTAAATTTCCCAAAAAGCACAATTAAAGTGAAGTTTTAGCATTATTTTTGTAAAACTTCAAATCAGTTAGAGAAAAAATTAATAAACTCATATTGGTAGAAGTATTACCAAAACAAATAGGATGCATTTATCTAGAGAATATACTAAATTTTTAATGTTTTATTAAAATTTGGAAATTTCAGAGCTGATTGAGTAAACATTATAAGAAAAGTCACATTCTTTATGAGACCAATATTTAAATAACAAGAGCTAACTCACACAAAAAGTGTTCTTGCAATAAGAAAAATTTTAGTACATTCCCTAGAAAATAGCATAAATATCAGGTTCAAAATGTTTTATAGAAATACATTAGTAATATTTTTAGTTATAAGACTCGCCATGATAGATTTTGAACAATTTAAATGACGACTTCGGGTAGATCAAAGACCCACTTCCGGTTTTTGCAACTTTACAAAATTGATTGTACCTTGGCATCTAGGTAGCGTAGAAACAAAACAAAGTATGTTTTGCAAAGCCAAAAGATAGCTCTATTCACAAAAATAAAAAACAAAAATATCTGTCTTGACCGAATTTGGTCTTTTTCAACGTGTTCGGATAGCTTAATCTATCTCAATCACATGCGGAATAACTATCAGTTGTGCACATGATAAATATAACAACGATAGTGATTAACTCAGATTTACCTCTTCTCATAACAATGAGTTAATTAGATACCTTTTAACATAATATTTAATTTTTAATTAATAATCTTATAGTTTTCCGTGTCACATTTATGGGATAAAATGATACGTACTGATACACAGAGTGTATCAGTAAATCTGTTACAAACTGGGAGGCCAGATAGAGAACACCTAGACGTTGGGAAATCATGTAAGAATGCATAGTCGGAAACGTTTTCTTGATGCGTTAATGACGACACAAAACACAAAAAAGACAGCACAAGTATAAGAAGACAAAACTTATTCCACTCCCAATGGTAGACTTTTCTTCGGCCTGCTCAGTCTTGCCTACTGGTAAACCCAATGGACGGCACTGTAGTCAGTCGTTGAAGAAGGCAGTTGTCATTTACCCGTCATTTCCGTACAAGCAAGGATGTGATTCTATGAGGCAAGGAAGAACGTTCATCGATATTCTTAGAGAAATGCAGCCAAATTACGAGTAATAGTGTTTCCATAGGAGGAATGGAGGGTTCCCACACATAAAAAGATGAGGATTCCCAATGTGGACAACGGAGTTATCATTCAGAAAATTGCGAGGAAACATGAGATATTCGGAACCGCTATCTAGTACCAATAATTTCACTAGGAGATTCTCGACAACCCACGTACAATCCGGGTCTTGTCCCTAGTGGTTTTTACATTTTCTATCCAATGATTAAGTCCCATGGAAGAACAGCAATGTACGTGCCACGAGGAGGCTAAGACGGCAAACCATCGGCGGTTACCCAATCAGCCAAATGAATAGTAGCACAGAAGCTTCTCAAATTTAGAGGTGTGGTGAGAGAAATTATGTGTGGAGGGTTCCATGTCAAAAAGTAATGCCGTATAATACGTGTATATATACGTGTACGTCGTAGAATGATACATATATTTATATTTATCTATACGTACCTTATTTTAAGTAAGGAAAATAGAAGCAAAGACTTTCTGATTCAGCCCTATACATGAATATTTGCTAAACTCGAATTAAAGTATCGTACTTATTCATTTCGAAATGTGTGGTACCTGACAGTAATATATTTAAATTGCAAATTAAGTAAATCATGTTCTAAGTACATTTTAATGAAAATGCTTGAAAAATAAAATGCTTGATATTTCCCTTTTTCCTTAAATTGATAGTGAAAAATATATCATAGAATTCCATTGCTTATCTATCTGAAACAGATATAAATAAAGATCTGACTTCAAAAATATTCTATTTTAAGTTATGCATTCAGGCGTTCTTCCTTTTAAGTAGTTTTTTCATTTATTTAACATTTGTAATAGAACTAAAGCTTAAACTGTTGATATAGGCTAAATAAGCGAGATAATTATTAAGTGGATCATTACCAAGTAGCTAAGAGACGTTTTATCAGCCGCATACTATTCAGCCATTAAGAGGCTGTTCCGTCGATTACTTCATTGTCACAGCTGTGGAGAACCACTCTTATCCCAGTATGAGAATATAGATATCTCTCATACGTAGTTAAAACTTTAATTGCATGTAGATAATTTAAAGACAGCTAGAGTTAAAATGTAAAAACACAACTGGTAAATTTCTCAAAATGAATATTGAAACTTACTTCAAAGTATATATATAGTCAGAAGTTAAACTAATTACAAATATTCATCAACTACTTTTTATACTCCATATGGCATGGGAATTTATATTATTATAGTAATATACACATTTTTAATTGTTAAAGACATTCTACATTCTAATTTGTTCATATATTGTAAAGTGGAATAACATTTCGTAAAATGAATCTATACTTTCAAAGTATGTTTATACTAATGATCACACATTAAGCCGAGTTATTTTAAGAATTATTCAATAACATTGCAGTTCATCTAATTCTATCAACTCAAATTGTAGTTGGTACATTAGGTACGATACATAATACACAGATGTATATTGTGTAATTAGTACTAGTTTAAGTTATTATGACTGAATTCTATATCGGGTGCTTTTTAAATACCTAACGCTATTTTAGCACACATATTTTAGTAGGGAAATATTAAAGAAAATTAAACCTTTATCGCAACCCGGGAGTCTCAGGTGAAGTTTGGGAGACCGAATGAAAAGAAATTGTCATAAAAATAACTAAATTTATTTTGTTCTATCAGTTTACTAACAAGCAAAGTTGTAAACCGAGATAGCAGTTAAATTAAATGGCTTCCCAATCCCAAAAACAAATAATACTACACTTAACTTAGTGTGATCCGATGTAACATGTCTCTTTCGCGTCAATGGGATATTCCAGTCTAAAGTTTCTTTTCAAGTACACCAAGGGATTTTGATAGCATTTGCAGATTTCACTTTGATAGCAGCCTAACGTCTCTAACTCGACTTTTCTATACTTTAAAGATAACTCAAATTAGCATAAAATCGTTTTCTCTACGGAAGGTGGTTTTAAACTTCAACAACAGTTAAAGAGGTATTTTTTCCCAAGAGGATTAGTGAAAGGGTGTGAATAGAACCCGTCACAACATTTGATAAAATCTTTCAATATTTGTCTAATACTGAAAGAAAAATTACATTATTATAGACTGTATCATAAGTTTATAAAAAATTTAATTCATTACTTTAAAACAATATATTGTTTATATATTTATTCAACCTTTTTGGAAATGAACACATTAAGTATACGATATGTAATTGAAATACAATTATGAACAGCAATATATTTATTGATTCATCTAACAAGAAAATCAAAGCAAGCTTTTTATAACATCTAATCACAGCTACTAAACGTGGCAAACTTTCCTTTAATTAACTTACCACCAAAAGTTTCTTCCGAAAGAAAATTAACTAAGAACAACTAAAGAACCCACAGCAAGATATTTAAAGCTTAGCTAACGAAAGACAAAGGGCTAACAGTAGACATTATTATACATGTATGAAAAAAAAACTTCTTGTAGACCTTTTTCACTCCAAGGATTACACATAGAGGAGAAAAATAATTGATAGGATTTTTTTAGTCGGTACTTTACTGGCACGGAATGAAGGAACATAATTTAGTGCCTTAGAAAGATATTTTCAAGGGGTGATATCGAAGTATTTACTCGTCTCTTTTTTTATTCGGCATTCCACGGAAAATTGTAGGCTTCATTAGAGGTACTTAAGTGTTTTAAGGATAAATATAGATATTTTTCTCTACAATGATTATCTATACTTTGGAAGCTATAATCAATATAGGCTAAGTGGCATTTATTTACCATCTTAAAAAGGAGTACTTATCTGCAACGCTGTACAGATTTTTGCCTTACCAAAATGGTTGCACTTGAGTTTTATCATTATCTATAAGTATAAATTAAAATAGAATATATATATATATTCCTTATTTCAAAAAATTTGTAATTGTGCATATATATGCATATATATATTTATCAATTATGTAGCTTCGGTATGGGAGTCATGGTCACGGAATAATCCGCATTATAGAGTTACAAGACCACCGAATACCTTCAGCGTAGAAAGTATTCAGTGTCTCATGAGACTCATGAGAAGGATCATGGGACTCAAAGGCCCTTTCGATTCCATGATGTGGATCATTTTGGTCAATAAGCCATAATTGAAAATTAGGAGGTCCGTCGCCAAAGCCTCCATGTTGCTACAGCAGAGTAAAATGTAAATCAAAAGGAAATTAATAAGTTATATATGTGTGCATCTGCGTGAGATTTATAAATAAATATAATTTTCAATTTATATTATTTTTATAGTAATATCAAATATAGGGACATGAGCAGTGTTAAAAGTATTTCATCTCTTACATTTTATTAATGTTTTGTTTTTGAGGACTTTTTCTCTCTCTTGTTTTCCAGCTTGTTATGTTATTTAGTCACACACGCGATTCCAACCATTAATATTTTATATTTGCTGTGATTTTGGTTATTCCTGCTGTATGAGCTGTACTGATAATCAGGCACACATAAAAAAACTTTTGCAGTACACAAATATATATTCATACCAAATTTCACTAAAACTTGTCCCTCCAAATTCTCAATAATGCACACAAACATAATTTGGATGAAAATGAAAAATACTGAAAGCGAAAAAGAGACAAATGGTCAAAATTTCTATAGATAATACTATTTTTTATGTTTGTATAGTTTATATTTCATGAAATTTATAATCTGCAAACTTTGAATTTATAAATAAAAAGCTTCCAAATTCCTATTTTTTCCCTAATTAAACTTTTTTCCCCTTAAAATATGTACTGCTTACACAAACACTTCAATATATTTTCCAGAAGAAATAATATTTTAATCAAAAGCAGGATACTAATTCCTATATTAATTTTAGTTTATTATTTAGAACTCAACTTCTAACCTAATCATATGATGTCCCTCAGCAATTCAATTCTCTTTAAAATGCAAAAGCTTTCAAAGTAATTATCTTGGCACCATATTAGAAAAGATGAACTTGGTCCTTTTACTTGCCCTAGGTGCGTCGATGATAAACAATACTATATTTTGAAATGTTGAAATACACCTTCATGTGTTTTCCTGAATATATCAAGTTATATGAACTTTGTACCTCTAAAACAACTAGTTCATAATTTCTCGGCACATAATATTCAATTAGATATCTTCCTTGGTAATTTATTAAAGATGAAAGAAATATATTTAAAATTATACACACGCGGCGTTTATAGTAAAAATAGTATAAATGTTTATTAAGAAGTAATTCATAATAAATGTAGCAGATTAAACACTGTGATTAAAACTTAGTTGCATTTTCTTATACTTTTATTTATTATCATATTAATAAATCAATACAGTTATTAAAATTAATGTTAGCTTGATGTCATAAAAATTCCAGGCTAGTGCATATTTCGCTCAATCCTCAACCCCCAATAAAATAATTAATGCCACAAAGTATTTTTTAAGCAAGTGCGAAGGCTTACACATGAAAAATATTTAATCTCTATGATGTATGCGTTTTCCATTTTAAGAGTCCAAGAGTATATTTTAATATTAAAAAAATTTTTATAGAGAATACATTTTACATTATTTTTTAAAATTTAATCTGTGAAATATAATGAAACGTTTGCTTCTCTAATTTTGCATTTCATTTAAAATTTAATAATTACTTTACTAATGCGTATCATATATTTCAAGGGGTAAATCTTTAATTACTTTACATTTACCCTATCTATGGGATATCTTTTGAGTGGAATCTTGCTCTATAAGGTGAAATACTCGTTAAGAAAAGTAGTGTCCCCTGTTTAAGTTAATTAATGTAAAATACAAAAATGTTTTCCATGCCATGCCGAAAAAAATATTAAAAAAAAACAGAGTGCGAACAGAATCTTTTCTTGTATCGAGAAATAAAGCAGCCTGAAATTCGATTTGCAGAAGAGAAAAATGAAACATAATAATAATAAAAATACTCTCCCTACTTTTTTCTTATTAGGAAGATTTCTAAAGACATTTCTTTTTACCAGTGCATCAAAATTTAATAAAAATACGACCGTAATTATCTAAACTGATAAAAGAAAGAATTTCTGTGAAGTAACAAAGTTTTTGCTTGTGTTTGTCTGCGATGTAGCACAAAACCATTGATTCGGAGGCGTGAATTTTCGCACGTTGAAATAAATGATAGGTTATGATTCCTATAACCTTGAAGATATTATTTTTACATCTCCTTAAACCTTTTAAAAATTCAAATTTAAAATAACTCTTTGTAATACAGGTAATATGGTTTCAATATTTCTGAATTATAAATATTGTTTCTTTGGGTAGTTTTGGGGAGTGTGCAACATGCTTTTGCAAAAATTAAAAATAAAACGTTAAATTCATTTGTTTTTTGTTGTTGTTGTTGCTGAATTGAATTAAAAGCATTTTTTTTTAAATAAAGGGTGTTTTTTTAGAGGTATACAACTTTAAACTGCAATAAAACAACGATGTATTATTCCATTGACATGAATATTTTTTATTCGAAAGATAATCTTGTGGCATTACATTTTAAATATGATCAAGCAAGGCGTAGATTCGTCGAATGGGCACAAAACGAGATTGCCTTTGTTCCCGATTTTCATAAGCGAATTTTGTTTAGCGATGAAGCGCACTTCTGGTTGAATGGCTACGCCAACAAACAAAACTGCCGCATTTGGAGTGAAGCTAACCCACAAGTGTATGTCAAACACCGTTACATCCAGAAAAACTGACTTTTTGGTGCGCTTTATCGGCTGGTGGAATCCTTCTTGAAAAACGATGAAGGCCACAACGTTACAGTCAATGGTGATCGGTATAGAGCCATGATTACTTTTTCATTCCTGAATTGAACAATCATGATATACAGGAGCTGTGGTTCCAACAAGACGGCGCAACATGTCACACAGCTCGTGCCACAATCGATTTATTGAAAAACACGTTTGGTGACCGCCTAATTTCACGTTTTGGACCTGTGAATTGGCCTCCAAGATCTTGTGATTTAACACCCTTAGACTATTTTCAGTGGGGTTATGTAAAGTCATTGGTCTATGCGGATAAGCCACAAACGCTTGACCATTTGGAAGACAACATTCGCCGTGTTTTGCCGATATACGGCCACACATGTTGGAAAAAGTCATCGAAATATGGACGTCCAGATTGGACTACATCCGAGCCAGCCGTGGCAGCACTATGTCAGAAATCATATTTAAAATGTAATGCCACAAGGTTATCTTTCGAATAAAAAAAATTCATGTCAATCGAATAATACACCTTTGTTTTATTGCAGTTTAAGTTCTATACCTCTATAAAAAAACACCCTTTATAACCTACTATTTCAATATTTGCATTTTACTATTACCACATGATTTAAACTTAATGGTCTGTCTTGATGTACTTCCTTCTAAATTAAATACTTTTAGCCTTTTACAGGAATTCTAAGCAAAATTGGTTTGATTCCTTTCTTTCTGATAACTTTTATCTTAAGTTCATGCTAAAAAAAATCAATATACGAGATTGATTCCAACAGAGAAATCACAAAGACAATTACACGATTGGAAACAGATTGCGTTGGTCGTATGAAAATAAATGTAGGCGATATAAGGCTATATGTAAAATGTAGAAATTGTCCTAACGAAGAACTCGCTCTAAGCCATATTTTCAACTGTCCAGCAGTACTAGATGTCTACAGAACATCGGAAAATACCAGTTTGACGGCGATCTCTCCACAGAGAATATAATGAAGCTGACTAAAGTTGTCATTAATACATTGCTTCTCAAAGTTTCAATATCGGTGACCCAATATTCAATGATAATTGTCATCGCCCCCCCTCATACAATAACAATGCATTGAATTCAATAATACTATACTTTGACGTTAAAATTACGATATGACCTTAACCTCTTAAATGCCACCGCTGTATATAAACGTCTCGCTCAGTGAAGGCGCTAATTTCGCAGGACGTATATATACGTCTTTCTACAGTGCAAACTTTTCTCTGCACTTCTATCCATAAAAGTATTGCGAAGGCTTTGGAATGCAATAAAAGAAACTTGACACTGTTTGCGAAGCATTTACTTTTTTCAGATTATTTGCTTTTTTATTCCTTCCTCCCCCCTATACATCACATACGCGGCACTACGTTGAAAATCGTTGGTTCTGAGAAGCGAATCGCGTAACTTTTAATCGGCACAGTTATGAGTTAATTATAAACTGTACAAATTATAAAGAAAAGTGTTAATTTTTGTAAATAATTTTGTATATGACAATCCCATGGAGTTACTGGCAATTATTAAACTTGCTCTTAGTACGGTTAAATTATTTGTAAAATACATTGTGTAGCACTGATACATTTATAAGTGTAATATATCAATGTAAATGTGTATTTTATTCATTTTTTGTCAGAATGTATTTTATTTCTTTACTTTCAGTAAATTAATAATTTCTAATGATATTCTTTTGTTTTTGACTTTTTAATATGCTCGGGCCCCCCTTGTATAGTTGTCACGCCCCCAAGGGGGGAGTGCCCCATAGTTTGAGAAACGCTGCATTAATAGACACGGATCAATTTAACTTCATGGGCACGACACCAACTTACCAATATAATAAATCATTGCTTCAATAAATATTACTGTTGTAATTTTTTTTAAATGTCTTCTTAATAAAACTATTTTGAATTATTTGTTTTAAGTAGTTGCTTTGTTAAATTGAATTATTTATTAAAACGTTTTCTACTTTTTTAAACGTTTATTTTTCTACTTTCGCCTTTTTAAGTGGATTTTTATTTAAGTTATTGACGTAAATTATTTTAGCTTAATTCTGATTCACCTTCCATGGGTATTATTATTTTATGATTATATGTTATTAAGGTTCTTCGGCACCGAGTGCCCACTTTTTTCATTTTCACTAATGTTGCTCGCCTTTGCTCTTATTTCAGTGCTTCTCAAACTTTCACTATTTTTGACTTAATTTTCAATTATATTTTTTATCGCGCCCCCCTTATACAATAATAATGCGCCTTGGAGCTAAAGCTTCAAAACGAATTAATTATAAACCGTACAAGTTAACAAGATAAGTATTAAATTTTGTATTTGTTACTTTTAAAAAATATTTATTTTATGAAAATTACTTTTAAATATATATAACAGGATAATTATTGTTACTTTTAATTTCTCTAATTTTTAATTTGGAATAGTTTGAAAAATGATATTTATCTAAAAAATTATTTCTTCCATCATCCATTTCTAAAAGTGTAATTGTCATTAGAAAAAGAGTCCAGTCTATGTTGCTCTCTATCATATCCATCACATTTAACATTAATATTTAAAGCGAAAAGACTTCATGATGTTTTAACCCAGGATAGCAGGCGCGCACTTGATACTAACGTTAATAATCACACGAGGTGACTGAGTCACCCCACAATGTTTTTTATTACAGTTATTTTCATTCTACACGATAAAAATCACAATTCCATGAATAATTTAACTAAGAGAAAATAGACTTACCTGATTTTAAGAACTATTAATTTTTTATTTGATAATTTGAGAAAAAATCCATTAAAACTGAACTAAAATGTTTCAAAGGTACGTAACCTTAACCAAGGACACAAATCACAGACACTTTTCCCTAACACAAAATGTGACAAAATGATATTTGCAAACAAAACCGTCATATTTTGTTCAAATTATGGTAGAGTTGCTGTCCTTTGGCTTTGATCCCCGTGCGACCACTCCCGTGTTAAAAGTGTATTCAGTACAAAAAATGGATATAAGTTCTAAACAAAGAATTGTGTAAAACGCGTATTTCATCATGCTTGATGTGTTTCAGAATACCCATAAAAAATCAAACCTTAGCCAAATAATCCTTTAAAGTGCTTTCTGAGATTTTCCAAATGTCATATATCTCTTTCACATGAAAAAATGCAGAAAAAGAATATTTACAACTTCCTTTGATTAAAAACAAAAACATAAAAGAAGGGTCAAAACTAATCATAACCAATAAGTTCGAAGGTCAAATGCTGGTCAGAAAATCTTTTTTCCCGGGTTAAAAGTGAATAAGTCTTCATTTTCTTTCCACAGCTAATGTACAGCATTTCAATAAAAGTGACAACAGTGATGAATTGTTTTTCCTTCCTTGAATTTTTCTCAGGGTCTGAGTTTTGTTTTTTCTGAAATAGTAGTAGTTTTGGTTTAAAAAGAAAACGTAATAAAAAAATCTCTCATCGTGGGATTACAGCAAATCAAACAATTTTTTTTTAGTTATAGGATCAAATAGTTCATGAACGTATCAAAGTGGAAACTTTTATTCTTGATGAAGTAATATCACCAGCTGATATATATATATATATATATATATATATATATATATATATATATATATATATAAATTATATTAATGTGAATGCGTATTTTTTATATGTCAGAACGTATTTTACTTTTTTCGGTCCAGTAAATTAATTTTTTAAACTTTTTATTTTCGATATGCTCACGCCCCCTAGGGAAGCGCCCCACAGCTTGAGAAACTCTGTCTTAACTGTCTCTTCTAGCATTTTTTTTGTCGACAGACAAAATAAACTTAATCATTCTGTACTCACCAAGAATTTGTACTTTCTATACTAAACGCTGCTCGTTAACCTTTTTGTGGACCTTGGAAAGATTATTCCCCATCTACATGATCTTACAACATACACCTGTGGGAAGCGCAAAACCTATTATAATATATTGATCAAGCTATTAAAACAATGGCGACTAATTCCCACTTCAGTTTTGACCTACCTCACATAATCCAGCGATTCAGACATCTGCAAATCGGACAAAAAAGATGGAACTAAAGAAGAAATAGTTTGTCCAGAAGCTGACAATATATTTAACGATGTCATGGGAGAAATTGATATGTAAAATGGTGACACCGTATTTTTTATTTTCTTGCTGACCTTGCAATCATAATTAATTTCACACTGTGGTAAGTGAATAAAAATAAAGACGTTTAAATCAGTTAACATTCCGTATAGTATTAGATCGTCAGTAGACATATATTCCTTAAGAAAAAGGGAAGGACGTCCCGCTTGCTTCCAGGCAAAGTAGTTTCGGATGGTATGAGCTTAGCCAGGAAGGGAAATCATAAGCCAAAGATGGTTTCTAAATGTAGATTATGTAGGAAAAATAGCAGAAAGGGACAAGAAAAGAGAACCCACTACATTAGTGAGAGTGTGTGATTGAATTTAATTTCTGTATGACAGTGGATGGTTTCTTGGGAATTATTCTTTCCATTCATAGAATTTAAATATAAACATTAAATTCGGCAAAATAAAATATATTTTCTTAAATGCTATTGTTTAATTAACAGAAGAAGAGAAATTCAAAAGAGAAATACATTTCCCGCAAAATAGAAAAGGGAGTATTTTTTTTTATTTTTATTTATTTATTTTGTTGGTTACGTGAATTGTTTGTTAAGCGAAACTCCAATGTATTTGAAAATTTTCAAAGTCATTATAAGGAATACCACTAAGAAAATTCTTAACATAAACACAGATTAAAATCTAATGTTAAAACAAAACACTTTTGCCTTTTTATCAGATGATTCTGCTAGAAGCTTAGCAAATAGGAATTTATATTGCTAAATAATGTATCTAGAAGCAGGCATTTACGAAACATGATGATTGGAAAGGTTGTAGTTTACTCCAAATAAATTTATCAATAAATTTAAATTTAATAAGGTGAAAAGAATGAGTTGCGGGGAAGAAAATATCATGCATTCTGCTACTTAAAAATCCTTTGAGTCATTTATTACGATTGAACTGTTGAGAACTAAAAAGTATTGTTTGTTTGGATATGTTGGTACCAGAGACCTTAAAAATTGTAAATGTTTGATGTCGTGACATGGATTTGAAGAAAAGGTAGTCCAGTTTAAAAAGATGTTACAAAAAGAAAATAAATATCGAACGAACGAAAGTTTCATTAGGAAGATGCTAAAAATTTACAAAATATGTAGGTTGTTAGGAAGGGTACTTAACTGTGTGAGAGACATTGAAAAAATAAAACTGAGATTCAGCATTTAAATCTTAATATTTATTAAGCTACCATGTAATTAAACAAGCATAAACAGTTTTAAGTTATACAACGCAATTTATACCTAATGAAGAAAATATATAAAAATATAAGTATTTATTATAAAATCACTCACAAATATAAGCTATTATAATATTGATAAATATAAATTGAACATTTAGGTTTGCTTGAAGTAAAATAAATAGATTACTAACATTTTTTTCAGATAATGAATTCGTATAAGATGGATATCTTTATCTAACCTCAACATATAAAGAAAGAAACAGTGGTTATTTATCTCAGGTAATCGTTAATTTTACATATACAATGTCTTCAAGATGTGACCGACCAAGAAGATTAAAATATGAGATAATCAGTTAAGGTATCTGACTACGTTTGAAGCCGTGATTTTGTAAAAGCTTATAAATGGATCATGCTTATGATATTTAGTGTCACTTAGATTAGAAAATGTCTATAAAATTGTTTTGAGAATATTATTACAATAAAAAATTATGTAAGTACAATATTTTGACAAACATGAACATAGAATGATCAATTTTCAAAACGTTCTCCTTTTATGAAAAATACTTTTATTATAATAATATTTTGTGCCTGTATATATCTCAGAACTCTATACAGAGGTTGAACAAGAATTTTTGTAGTATATAATTTAGAAGTGGATTTATCTATATTTTACTACACCAGAGGGGAGAAATTTTAAGAAAAAAACGCCAATAATTATGTAAATTGGTGGTCACTCTGAAAATAATGGGATTTTTTTCAAAAATCCTATTTCAGACTCTCAGGAGAAATTTTTACTTTATACAAGCAAAATATTACCATTATATAGAAGCATTTTTTATAAAACGAAAACGTTTTGAAAAAAGTTTATTCTATGTTAACTTGTTGCCAAAATATTGTATTTTAGTAATTTTTTTGTTATAATGTCGTTAAGACTATTTTATACATGTATTCTAATTTAGGTGACACTAAATATTCTAAAAATTATCCATTTTTGCAATTTTTAAAATTATGTTCCGAACGTAGTCAGATACCTTAAGCTTAACACTAGAACAGTGGCAGCTTCGGAATACCTAAAACCGCGGTTGGGGCCAAATTGACTCCAATTAATAAAACCCCGTGTTGTTATGCTTAAAGTACGTCGTAATTATTTCACAATGACATTTATTCATTTTAATACTAAATCGTTATAATAATCATTTTAAAATATAAAAAATTGGATTTTTGGTAGACTTCTGAAAAAAAGTTTTAAATTTCCTGGGTGGGGGGTTTATTATAAAAAAATAGAAATATGTTGACTGTTGGAATGATTGTAGTTCATTTGGTACATATATATGTTCTGAGTCTACACTATAAATTTGAAGTCATTCGGTTGAACCGTTCTTGATATATGATAAAGAAAATTTTGAAAAACACTTTTGAGAAAAACGCGTTTAAAAAGTTTCAAGTCCGATTAAAACAATGAATACCTTAACTTAACGCTACTAACCTCTGCTCTTCTAACACCTGTTTCTTTATAAAGACTTCAAATTGTAAAAAATGATTTTACTACCGTATTCTAGACATGTTAAGGAAATAATTTATGGAAAAAATATGTTTTCATTTTCGAAACTATCACATGGGTGAACCATCTTAAGTTATAAAAACAAATAACGTATTTGAGAAACATTAAATGTTTCGTATTTTTGAACGCATAGTTTTAAATTTTATATGGAACTAGCACAATAACAATTTGAAGTAAGTTTACAAAAATTGTATTCCTCTTTACAAATAAATGTAAAAAAAGATACAGTAAATACTTGATGTAGGTATACAATTACAGAATTTCTTTGTTAATTGTAAGATACTAATTGCGTCAATTTTTTTATTTCACTTTAATTGATTTTTTCTTTCAAATCCAGTCCCTAAAATATGAAAAAAAGAAAAGACTCAAAATATCCATTTTGTACAACAATTTATAAAACAAAAAGGTTTTGTTTCTGCTTTAGAAACAAAGAGATTATTCTGCCCTTTCATCTTTTAAAATGTCGTTACTTTTACAATGCTTCATTTGTCAAAGAAATTTAACGACTGTTTCAGTAATTTTGTTTCCTAGTTTCAACCTCTAACTCCTCCCATTTATGGCCAAAAAATTGTTCTGCTACTTCAAACAGCAAAGTGACAAAGCAAAGTTTTCAATAAATTAAAGCAGATAATTTAAATTCGTTATATTTCTTTAAAAAAATTGTAGGGTTTTCTGGTTCGAAGCTGAGAAACTCTTTAATGGTTTTAAATAAGAGAGAATTCTGTTCGATGGAAGTTTTGAATTCTTCAGCATACTCTTCACATATGAGGAAAAACGAAAGTACTGAAATTAAGTGAAATAATAATAGACTAGAGAAAAATCATTCTATTGGAGAACCAAAGGCAAATCTGAAGCAGGTAAAAAATGTTTTTTAAAGAATTTTTCTCTTTAAATTAGATATTTAAATGCTTAAATAAAAAAAAAACAAGCAACATGACGGAATCGGGTAAATGATTGTAATTAAAACATTTCGGAGCATTTTGCGGAAGCTCAAACGTCAAATAATAGAACGGGTGGCAATAGATTAAGCCAGCGGTTCTCAAACTCTGGGGCACCCCCTAGGGTGGGCATGATAATCCTACATGGGGGTCTCGAGCACATCGAATAGTCGAAAATAAAAAATAAAAAAAACTATTCATTTATTGAAAGGAAGCAAAACAAAATTTATTCTAACATTATAAAGATTAACGCTGCTGGTTTAATGTAATGTGTTTCAATTTGATCTTTAGAAAGGAAAAGTAACAAAATATTTATCATATTGCTTAAAAATGTTGTTGTTGATATTCCTTGATCAGCAGATACATTTTTAAACAATGAAAAATTGTTGCAGAACTTGAGAGCAGCCTGCGCTTATGGCAACCAATACAAGCCAAGATGTGGGTAGGGATGGTTTGGGTCACATTGTAATTTGGATAAGAAGGGTAAACTTCAAGACCCACCACATGCCGTTGAGCTCGAGTATGTCCACTTCGAATCCTAGAAAGAACAGTTTCATCTAGCCTAATGCTTGTCCCTAGTGAAAACATGGTCAAGTGATGAGGACGACACCTGAGTTGGCACCCCCTCTCCTAAATACCACACCACAATAACGGGAAGACGTTTGAACTCTTGACAGATTTAACGCACATTTCTCTCCTACATGGTGGGTCTTTAGTGGCACTGGGCTCGAACTCATGACATGTCAGATATGATCTGATACCTTGACCACTGTGTTACCGCAGCCCTACTGCTTGTCCCAAGCAAACCATCCCAGGACGGTTTCCTTCATCCACTCATGCATAAGCTCCGGCCTCCAAGATCAACTGAAATGTTGTTTGACCCGGATAGCAATTTCTGAAAAGTAAAAGGCAGTTAATCCATTAAAAGTAACTTACTTTAATCAATAAAACTTATAGTTTATTATTTACAGTAACTTACTTAAAATATGTATTGCTTAAAAGTGGCAATTGCAAAATGCAATACTTATCTTAATAGTTTGTACGGTTTACAATAAAGGTAGCATTGTAGCTTTTTAGAAGCAATTATTATCGCATTAATTGTATTGTTATTCTACGGAAGGAAGGGACGAAAGTTATGATTGAAACCAATACTAAAAGTTTGAGAAACACTGGATTAATCTTAAGTATCACTTGAATGCTTGAGAGAGTGGGTAATATAAACATGGCACTGTTCAGCTACACGAGAGCTTTTGACGACGGACCACGTAATTTAGACCATGGTCAAGTGATGTGGACGACACCTGAGCTGACACTCCCCTCTTCTAATTACTACACCGCATCAACGGAAGATGTTTCAGTTCTCGACAGATTTAGCGTGCATCGCTGCCCTACACGGCGGGTCTTTAGTGGTACTTGGCTCGACCTCGTGACAAAGCCAGCCACGATCCGATACCTATACCACTTGGCTACCGTGGCCATCGATTACACATTAAAAAGAGAAAAATAATAAATTTCTTCTCTAGTAAAAACAATATAATTGTTTACATACATTAAACACAAGATGAACTATATTTTAAAAAGTGCCAAGGGTAGCATGGGCGTTTGTTTACACTTTTATCGCCTGTCATGATCCGATTCCCTGGCCATTGAGCTACCGCAGCCCAATAAATGCTTGAAAATAAACATAAATTAAAATTTGATATTATTGTAGATATATTCCAGACTACAAGATTATTTTACAGGGCATGGAGTATTTCACATACTCGCAAAAAATTTGGGAGCATTTTGATCAAGAATGAGAACATTGGATAAGGTCTAAATGTGCAATATGAAACAGCACACACTAATGTATATATTTATATACCTTAAAAGTAAAAAAATGCCCATTTTTGCACTATAAAATTCACAGACTTTAAATTTTGCAAGCACATTTTTGACGAATCTGTACGGAACCTTTCCACTAATATTCTTAGGCGTCTTTTGGAGGATTATAAATTCGCGTATATTTCCAATCAACTCCAAACAGTGAACAGAATATGCAAAGTAGATAGGGTATTTAAATAGAGCGTTGTAAGCTAGCAAGTATGAAGGCTATTGAGCCAACAGCAGTAGCCTCAAATTTAGAGGATTCCATTCGATAACGTTAGTGAAGCCTTATTGCTGATATTCTACGGAAGAACTAGAAAACTGATATACCAAGCGGTAACTATAATTTATTTATGCTTAAAATAAGCGTTAGTTTAATAAAATTAGTTAAAGTTAATGAAAGCTAATAATTCGAGTAACGTGTATTTCTCGGACCTCCTATTTCGGTAGACCTTATTTGATCTTGTGCATAATTATTGATTAATTTCTTAATGCGTAATTTAATTTAATATTAAAGGTAAATCCCTTTTGTTTGACGTACCATAGAAATATTATATGTTATTAGAGTTTCTGATATTTGAAGTGTTATAATAAATTCAAGTTATTACTATACAAAATGGCTCTTAAGGATACTTTGCCTCAAATTAATCTTGGTGTCCAGGGTGGAACCCATGGGGGTCCACACACATTTATTTCGGCTAGGTAATGACCTACTAAGAACGAGTTTTATACAACTGATTTCCAAGAAAATGGGAAGGGACTACTGGGACATAGCATATCATTTTACTTTTGTGTTAGGAATCCAAGTCCTATCCCTTTTAAATAAAAAAACGGAGTTTATAAGAATATTTTAGGATACAATTAAAAGCTTAATGCTAGAAATTATGTATCAATAGACCGCCTGTCCAGTATAGTGGTTAGTGACGCTGACTATTGTGTTGTAGGACCTTGGTTCAAATCCTAGGGAAGGTATGAATGTTTGTAAATGCATAGTGCTCTGAAGCACTCTAAATAACCGTCAATCCACATGTCCTTTCTTAAAGGTAAGTGGAAGAAGACAGGTCTTTGTCCTCTGACCCCCACAGGATGTTCTCCCTCAAAAACGGGGTGGAGTGATTGAAAGAATATTAACGTCGCACTATTCAGCTACTCGATGGCTTTTGGGTGACGGACGTCGAAATTTTGAACCATGGTCAAGTGATGAGGACTGAGATTTCATCCCACACTATTGGGAGAACATGCATCGTCCCCTACACGGTAGGTTTTCAGTGGTACTAGGCTCAAACTCATGACACATCTTCCACGAGTCTTTTACCTTGATCTTTAGTCTACCACTGCCCCAAAATCGCGGTGGAAACGAGCCAAATCGTACTGTCACCCGTATGGTGCTCAAACCTATGGCTAACAACTAGAGTACAAATAGCATCTAGCCATGATGAATTTTGTGGGCCTTGATCTGATGTTGTGATCGATCAGGTGGTATAAGTAACCACAGAACAACTACAGATATGCATAACTTTAAAACAATTTATTACCATACAACATCATGGATTTAACAATGAAACGAGTGAGTACCAACTATTACAAATATAATTTTGTTAAAATTGATTATTACTTATCAGGGAGGATCATGCATGGTTTATTAAAAATTTCGAAGCATTTTTACCCCGAAACAACTAGTCGCCTTTAGAAACTATTATCAGAAAAGATGGGAACAAAAGACCACGGCTAACACTCTTGAAAATCCCCATCTGATCTATTGAAAAACCTTTTCGTTTACCCTGTATCAGTATAATACCAGCTTAAGTAATCCTTTCAAAGCTTTTTTTTTCTCTTTTTTTAAGGGATCCATTGGCTTAGAACAGAGCTGTAACGTCTTTCGTCCTTTTTAAAAATCATGGCTGTGGTTCATTAACCGTATTTTGTTAGTCGATATCTAAGTACGCTATTGTCTGCTTCCTTTCCTCTTTTAACTTGTATTTTAGTTTATTTTGCAACTTTTAAATTTCTGAATGTAAATTAATTAAAATAAATGGAAGGGATTGATAAACTATGAGTTAATTGAAAATGATTTGACTTCCATTTAGGTTTTAAAGAAAAGTTTCCGATAGCTTCTCGTTAGTGAAATGGTTGTTTTTGTCGCAATATATTGCGCCTAAGATTTTTATATCCAACACAGTAGTTTAATGCAAATATTTTTTAGCTTCAAGAGCTGAAATCTGATTTATTAATGTATTATGTGAATAAATTTTGACCTGCTGCAATTAATCGTGACTTTACTAATAAATATTGGCAAGAAATGTACTAGATACGCAAAAATGTGTTTCCTAAATGATTGATACTTTTTATTTATTTATTTAATCATCATATCATTGCCCATGCAATTTAATGCCTAGTTCAATAAAATACAAATAATATATATTTTTATTAATTTTGTAAATGATATTTTTTTATTTTTTAACAAATATTAAAGTATTATTTTTCAAAAAAATAATAATTTTTGATTTATATATTGCTAGTATCTTAATAAAAATTGTTTTTCAAAAGCATCATACAAATTTATAAATATTGGTGTTATTGTTTTAATTGTTTTATATTCTAAATAATATAAATGCACTTTTTTGAATTTTGAGACAATATTTAAAATGAATTTTCAATTTATGTGTATAAAATGAGAATAATTTCTTTGAGAAATATAATTTTTCTTGTTCAGGTATAAAATCTTTGAAACTTCAATTCTCAAAGTGTTTTTGCATATTTGGAGTAAGGTAAAATATAATTTTTTCAATAAATTTTAACTGAGTTTCTTGACTTAATTTTTTTTATGAAATTTTCTTTTGAAAAGTCTGTTCACTAAATATTCATCTTTAATATTAACATATAAATCTGTTTCGAAATTAAACTAAACGCAAGATTTTTCTTTTAAAAAGAAGGATTTATAAATGCTGGTTTTCAAGACATATACATATTTTTAAAGAATGTGATTTATTTATGACATTACTTACATAAATCAATCTTTATTTATTTACTTACATAAATCAAAATATTATATCAAAATCAAGATAAATCGTGTTTAAAGAAAAACGAATACTTTCATATAACGAGAGATAAAATTTTCTAGTCAACTATTGAACAAATATAATTTTACAAAATTGATTTTAATCCATTACTACTGTCAAGAAAAATATTAATTAGAAAAAATTTGGCTTAAAACTTCTTTTAATAAATTAGTTTATTTATTGTTACACTTTTCAGTAGCAAAAATATTGCGGGAATGTTCACTTTTTTTTCTTTCTTCAAATTAAATAATCATTTAGTTTGTATTTTCTTTCGCGTGGAAAATTCGTCACGAAAAAAGTTTTCGTGAGTTAAAGCCTTTATTTTCTCTGTTTACCCATTCAACTTTAAATGAATTTTTGAAACAAGGTTTCATTTAAAATGAAAAATATATATTCTTATAATGAAGTTATGTGTTCTTCTAAGGAAGTAATATTTAATAATGTGACTGTAATGAAGTAATAGTTACATTTATTTCTAATGAAGTATTATTCCTTTCACAACACTCATAGTATTAGAAACTAAATTCGATGTATCGACAGGAAGTTAAAATAATTACATCGGAAAGTAGAATAGAAATTGTAATTTATTAATTTAGTTGCTTTTTTTAAATCATGAAACCCAAGTGAGCCTTTTTAAATATATATCATCATGTAATTTAAATTGGATGTAATATATTTCAGTAGTTATTGTAAAGGATAGTACTCTTATTATTCTGGCATTATGACAAAAAAAATAAACACCAGTAATAATCCGAACTTGCGTGATAGGTGGAGAAAAACTGCGTTTGTCGGGGGGTATAATCTCCCATATAAATACATGCAAATTATTTTCAGTTTGCACCGGAGACGAAAGAAAATAATAATTTATATAGAACAAAACAAATGTTTAATAAAATTTTAGATAGCACAAATACAGAATCGTAAGCCAAAGTTATTTTTATGAAGAAGGTTTCATAAAGTTTAAGAAGTATTCTCCCCCAAAATTTCATCGTAACACGCTATTAATTTTTTATTTCTTGTTTAGTTGAAAAAGATACGCTCTTCGTTTTAAGGGGACGGTGGACCATTAAATCTGATTTCTTAAAATGTTCGCTTAATTAGCTGAAAATGGAATCATTGCAGTAAATGTGATTATTACATTTCCCAATTTAGATATATTTTTTTTAAAAAAAAATACTATAAACAGATTTTTTTGAAAAAGTGAAATCTTTTGAAACTATTTTTAAAAATGATTCTTGCGTATTAGTTTTTACGATATGTATATAATTTTTGTTTTATACATTTATGAACTACATTGAAATATATCTATGCATGAATTTTAATTTCCGAATAAAATTTGATGAAAAAATAACTATTCTATATAATATGAAACATCTCTCCAATTATCACACATTCAAGGTATTCAAATAAGGATAAAATATGATCCGTTAATTTTTATAGAACACTAATACACACAAATTTGTGAATTACATCCTCTTTTATAAGTTTTGAAAATTTCAAAGATATATAAGACGTAATTTCAAACGCAAGGAGCATTTTACGTAACAATTTAAAGGGAAAATTTGCGAGCTAAGAAACGTACATTTTAAACATTTATTTGATTAAAATAAGAAAATAATTCAGTAATTATTAATCAAAATGACATAAGTTTTTGACATAAATATTCTATAAAATATAAGAAATAGTATTAGTATATAAAAAATCAAAATCGCAGTTTTGACCGAGAAATCTGACATTGTGAAGGATCACCATCCCCTTAATATGTATTTTCCAAAATATGTGTGTATAACCCCCATTTTCAATTAAACTGAAGCCTTCAGTCAATTTACGAACCGTCATTCAAGCTTCTGATTGAACTGGGTCAAAAGACTCGTTATTCTATACCTAATTCTTGCTCCTGAATTTCTATGAGCTCATCAATTATCAGCTTCTGATTGTGGGAGTGAGTGAGTGTGTGAATTTCAACATCGCACTGTTCAGCTACACGAGGGCTTTTGGTGAAGGACCACGTAATTTTGAACCATGGTCAAGTGACGTGGAAGATACCTGAGTTGGCACCCCTCTCCTGACTCCCACACCACACCAATGGTAGGACACTTCAGCTCTCGACAGATTTAACATGCATCGTTGCGCTACACGGCGGTTGTTTAGTGGTACTGGACACGAACTCATGACATGCCTGCCATGATCTGATACCTTGACCACTGGGCTACTGCAGCTCTATTTAATTGTGGGAATCCAGCATTTCTTGAATGCTACAACAATCCTCTTCTAAATTTATTTGTCTGGCAAAATCGACAACTTCTTCAATCAAATTACCAATTTCATTAGGCTCTGATCCTGATTTCGCCTAAGTTTCAGTGAAAAAAATAATTATAATAATAAAATGAACGAATCCATGAGAATTTTGAAAATCACGTAACTCTTAATTCACTATTTCGAGGTATTACTGTAAAGAACGTAATATATATACCGGGTGGGCAAAAAGTCCGTGAAATTTTTAAAAATTCATAAAATCCGGAGAAATGAACGAAAAAAGAAACTGTTTGCAGGATCAGCATTAGTATGTCACGGGATTTCTTTTAAGCTAGAAAAAAATAATTCGAAAATCATCCGGTAGGTGGCGCTGATGTACGCAAATCAAAGAAACAATGCATACATAATAAAACTTTCACAACTTTATTACACCACATGACCACCACTACAGGGGAGAAGACATTCCAGGTGAGTAACAAATCCAGCAACGGTAGAGTGCAACACGTCCGGATCTATGGAGGATACTTCTCTGCGGATATCATTTTTCAGTTCCGACAGACTTGATGGACCGGATAGATACACGCGAGACTTCAAATATCCCCATAACCAGAAGTCTGCCGGTGTTAAATCTGGAGACCGAGGAGACCATGGGTACCTGCAGCGCCTGCTAACGATTCTGTCTTCCCCGAACGTCTATATCAGGAATGACTTAACCGGGGTAGCAGTGTGACTGGTTGCTCCATCCTGCATGAACGTGACATTCGCAATCTGATCTCGTTGAATTAAACATGGCACGACAGTCTCCCGCAGAAGCGTTAGATAACGCTGAGCATTTACCGTTTCTGTTATCCATCCATTTACTGGGCACTGCATTTCAAAGAAGAAGGGTCCTATGATAAATGAACCCATGAAACTACACCATGCTGTCTCTTTTGGGGAATGCAATGGCTTCTGTGTGTACTCACGTGGATTAGAGGTCGCCCAAATGGGACAGTTATGGTTGTTAACGTCATCATGAAGCGAGAATGAGCTTCATCTATCCACAAGATGTTAAAAACCCAGGTGGGATCCAGTTCCATTTTAGAGAAGGCCCACTTCGCCAATGCTTCCCTCTGTTCGGTATGTGCTGGCAAAAGTTCATGGCACGATTGCAATTGGTATGGGTACAGCTGGAGGATTCGACGAAGAATATTGTGGACAGATGATGGTGGTAAGCCCAATCGTCTGGCAGCTTCACGAGCACTGTTGGTCCCTGAAGCTGCTTCGGACGCAATCGCTTCCATTTCGACAGCAATGCAGGATGCACGTGTTTCTTTCAAGCATGGTCGTCCGGCTCGTGCTCGATCCTCCAACTTTCCAGTTTCCTCAAAATGTTTAACAAATTTTAAGAGACCTGCAGGTGTTAAAAAGCCTTTTGCACTCTTCACATTTTTCTGAATTTTGAATTTACGCAAGGCAATGTTCGCTGATTCCTCGTTCATGTAAAATAACTTCACCAACAAAGCTTTATCCGACGCACTGAGCATCCTTGTTCACATTCACTGTATGTAATTGGGAAATGAATGTGGATTCATTGAGAGCAAAGGTTTTTATAGCCGTCTAATTTGCATATTTACACCACAGACGCTTGTAACAGAGCCACCTACCGGATGATATTCGAACTATTTTTTTCTAGCTTAAAAAAAATCCCGTGACATAATAATGCTGATCCTGCAAACAGTTTTTTTTTTCGTTCATTTCTCCGGATTTTATGAATTTTTAAAGTTTTTACGGACTTTTTGTCCACCTGGTAGAAAGAAATGCTTGCTTCACACACACAAATTTAGATAAAAAAATACTTCAACGATTAATTATAATTTTTTAGCTATGTTTTTGTGTGAGTCTCCTTAAAAATTCGTAATACCTGAACTTATTTATTTACAATAAAACAACAAAACAGTACAAAACAAAGTAATGCAGCAGTATCGTACAATATTATGCTGTATTGTATCGTACAATACTGAATTAAAATTACTATAGAAAATTATTTAGAATTAATTTAAAGTAATTAAGATCTAAAACTAAATTTTTAATACACTAATACACAGTAATCCAACTATAAAAAAGTAATATGTGATGACCCCCTTGGGTCACACCTTGGACACCAAGATTAATTTGAGGCAAAGAACCACCAAAAGCCATTTTGAATAATACTATTATTTATTTCTGTTGTAATTTCCTCAAAAATCTCTGATAACAAATAATGTAATAATGTTACGTCTCCTAAAGGGATTTGCCTTTGTATTAAATTAAATTACTAAGAATACGATTGATTACTAATCTAGCTCAACTTAAGTAAGGTTTACCGAAATAGGAGATCCGAGAAACACACGTATTCTAATTCTTAATTGTCATTAACTTTAACTAAGTATCTCAACCTGACCGCTTACTTTAAGCGTACGTGAATTATATTTACCGCTGGCTTATATCAGCTTTCTGGTTCGTCTAGCAGCACGACGTCTTCACAAATCTAATCTCTTTGAATCTTCTAGTTTTGCTATAAACGTTGTTGGCTCAAAAGTCTACCATCATCTCACTTGCTATCTCGCAACCTTCGACTTAAATACCTTATCTAATTTAAATATACCAAGCTTATTTTTGGAGTTGATTGGAAATAAACCCGAATTTATATTCCCCATAAAGACGCCTAAGAAGATTAGTGGAAAGGTTCCGTACAGATTCGTCACAAATATATTTATGAAAATGTGATAAATACTTAATCGTAAAGTAAATCTGTAAAAAAAAATATAAATCTTTGAAAAGTGAAAGTATTAAAAAGTTATTTACTTAATTCAGTAAAAAAAAACATAAGCGAAATCACATTAGACTCCCACTTATTAGTCGTTATCAACATTTGTAAAGCATTATGATGAAAAGTAGTTAGTAAATGGCCCAGAGGTTAAGTGGTATCGTATCGTACTTCTACACCACAGGTCCGGGTTCCATTCTGGGGCTGGGCAAGGTCGACTCAGTCTTTCATCCCTATCGTATTGGGTCTATAAATGAGTACCAAGCTTGCTTGGCGACTTAAACACTGGGGACTTATCTTCAGATTGACCAGATGATTGGGACATTTTATGCACCTCAGCGCCTAATGGTGACGTATATTTGGATGGGCATAGTAGGCACTGTCCCTCATGGGCTGCTGCGCCATTGAGTTTGAGTTGAGTAGTTAGTACAAAATACTAAGAGAAGCATAGAATTATAAAGAATACCATATTCTGTTTTGCCTTAAAAATAAATTTGTAAAAATAGACATATTTAAAGCATTTAAGCACGTTTCCCATTTCTAAAATGATTTATTCATCTGAATTTCCTTAATGGTAATCGTTAAAGTATTTATTCATTACTTAACAAAATTAATTTTCATATTAAATTTAGAATTATATTTTACAGTAAATGCCATTATAATAACTAAAAAATTCATTTTGGAAGTTTTTTTCATAATAGTTGGAAATAATATTACATTTTTTTTTTTACATACGTGTTAAAAACATATTTAAAAAAACAAATATACCAAATTTAAAATGATTTAAAAAGGATTTAATTTGATTTTAACAATATAAAAATTACGTGTTTTTCCATCAATACATTTGATTTCATAAACATCATTCAATAAATATTTGAAAAATAAGTCACACCTTTTCACCCGTATCTTCGACCTTCAACTCCGTTGATCATGACTTATGTCAACAAATCATGTCCCCATCCGAATGTTTGATCCTTTGTGAAAGATAAACCACAAAATATCCGTCACAATCTCGACAAAAAAAGAAATCCCTTTATCTCAAAACATATACACACCCAAAGGCAGACAAAGAGAAACGAGACTTTCCCTAGGTATATGCATTAGCCATTAAAAGGCCCCGACTGGCACTTAACGAAATCCCTAACATCAACAAGGAAATATCCAGTAGCCTCATAGCATCTGCATTTTCATAAATCTATCCTTTAAGATAGCACTTCATATCAAGAATGAATCATTCTCCCAAATAAAACTTCTAGGAACGCAAGAGAATGACAGAGAGAAATAAGACGTCACCATCCACAAAACAAATACATTTATCAGCAGTTTCAGACACGAAATGAAAAAGAGTGATCATACGTGCTTTGCTGATGAAACAGATCGTGTGCGAATTCTCCCGATTGCTAATGGGAAAATCAAGTACTCTACTTTTGTTAAGAATTTTATGCACATGAGATCCCGCTGACGTTTGTACGTTTCTGATATCGTGACATGTACATGTGTATTTCACTGAAGGGAGTGATTGATCTTTTTTGAAAGATTTGAGGAAGAAAAAATGCGTGGATGAGTATGTAAGTATTCAGTAAGAATAATATTTGACAGCTTGTGAGAAAGAAAATGAGAAATTTAGAAGAGATATACGTTTTATTAATTCGTTAATTTACGATGATTAATGAATGTCAAAAATTAAAATTTATGTGTAATTACACCATAAATCAGATCATTACTTTTTAAGGTATTATTTACCAGTATATATTCTACCATTTGCAATGCGTTTTCTGCTAGTCAAAATTTGAGTTAAAATTAAAAACAAAAAGCATTGTGTGTTTAATATTAGAATATATTTTTGACTATCTCCCATGAGTATTTACAATAAGTTTAATTAAGTGAAATTTCCCTATCTCTATAAAAAATGTAATTTTATGGAAAATGTTTTTATTTTTAAAAAATTGTATTTTTATTTAATTTATTAGTATTTTAGTAGAAAATTTGTCGAACATGAAAAAAAAATATTTCAAGTCTAATACTACACAATTTTTAAAAATAAACAAAAAAATAATTTTAAGAAAGCATTTACACTAACTATATATAGAGAGATAGAGACTATAATTTAAAATTTTGTTTTAACTGACTGCAATCATCCACTTTATATTGTGACGCTAAATTTTAATACTTAAAAGTATAATTTTAAACATTAAGATACATTCATAACAAGTAAAAATGTGTGATATATATCTAATTTATTATTTCTTCAATAACAATATAAAACCAGTTGGAATTACACTGGCCTCAAAAAGTTAAGGTACAACCGGGTTTTTATGTCTAATTTGCAAATGAATGATTGTAGAAACAAAAAATTTGGAGGATATGTGCATTAAATAGTTTTTTATTGAATGCGTCATAGAAATTTTTATAAGTGTATTGCAAAAACGATTTATAACGAAAAAGGCAATCTCTGCGGAAAAGTCCATTCTTGGAGAAAACAGCACATCACAGTGTTATGTGGTAAAATGACATAAAAACAATACAAAAATGGGTTCTAATAAGGAATGTGTCCACCCCTAACTTGAATGCATTGGCGGCATCGATTTCCCATGCTGTTTATTAAGTTGTCGGACACCGGAATAGGAAGAGAAGACCAGACACAGAGTAAGCCTTGTTTCAGCTCATGTAACGACCTTGGAAGAGGATTTAAAGCAGCAACCTCTCTGCCAAGATAGTCCCAAAGATGTTCTATCGGATTCAGGTCTAGAGATCGAGCTGGCCATTCCATTCGTTCCAAACCGTGATCCTTCAGATACTCCTCAACAATCCGAGCTCGGTGAGGTCGTGCATTATCATCCATCAGAATGAAGTCGTTACCAATAGCAGCAGCATATGGGCGGACATATGGATCAAGGATCTCATCCCGATATCTAAGACCAGTTACGGTTCCTCCATGGAACACATGCAGGTCAGTGTGGCCACCGAGCGAGATCCCTGCCCAAACCAGGATTCCACCACCTCTATAACTGTGTCTTTCAACAGTGTTGGGGATTGATGGTATCTAGTGCGCTGTTCCCTCCAGATCAGTAGACGCCCTGAATCACTCTCCATTGTAAATCTGGACTCGTCTGTGAACAGCACAGAAGCCCATTGTTGCTGCGTCCAAGAAACATGTTCTCTTGCCCAGCATAAGCAGTTCCTTCGCTGTCGTTCGTTGAGGGGAACGCACACAACTGGTCTTCTTGCATACAGACCTGCATTGTGAAGACGATTTCGCACCGTAGTAGCGGAGATTCTTCTTCCTGATGCTTGAAAGTGGTCTGCAACGAGCTGCGGCATAGTAGTGGTTCTTCTCCTTTGTGCCGAAAGAGCTAGAAAACGGTCTTCTGCAGGTGTTGTAGCTCGTGGTCGGCCTGGAACAGGTCTTCTGGACACAGAATCTTCGGATTGGTATTGATCCCAAAGTCGCTGAGCAACACTACGAGACACATTGAGACGTCTAGCAGCATCAGCCTGCGACAATCCCATTTCCATCCATCCAACTGCCCGCCACCTTAACGAATTGGGTAAACGACGTCTCTGAGACATTTTCTAAACTCTATTGACTATTGTCACCGAAACTGCCAACAACTGTTGAAAATCAACACAACTTACACACAAAAGTACGAAAGCTTGATATTTGCATATTTTTCTCTTACTCATAAATATACGTTCTTTTCTATAAAATAAAAGTAGTAGCAATCGTTTTTGCATTAATGTTTTTAAAGTTCGTTATTATCATTCATGTAAACTATGCATTTTATAGTTACTGCCATTTTTTTTATGGTGAGATTCGAAAAACATGTTGTACCTTAACTTTTTGAGGCCAGTGTACTTTTAAATGACATATTTACTTACATTTTTAGCTTAATAATATATAATCTAAATCTTTCCTACTTCATTTTAATATACTTTGGAGTTCTTCCAAATTATGTATGTAAGGTTGAAATAAAAAGTGTTGCATAATATAGATTTTTACTTTTCTCAGTTTCTACTACGATTTGTCACACATGAATTAATTGCAAACTTTCTATAGATATTTTACAAAATATTGAATTAATGAAAATATTTTAATTTAGCTTACATATATATTGTAAAAAACTATGAATTTATAAAGAACAAGATAATAAAGCGTTTACACTTATAAATCATTTTTTTTATTATTACAAAAAATGCATAAAATATTTGCGAACTGAAACAAACAAAAATGAAACTTCTTTCTAATGCTGTATTTTCAAAAAAAATAAATAGAAGAAGCTTTACAATACTGTAAATTATTCATAGATATTCCATATAAAATTTAATTTTATTACTATTTCACCAAAAAAAAGTAAATCAAAATCTAACATATATTTTAAAGTATACCAAATATAATGTTATGGTATTTTGAAGTCTAAAACTAAAGAAGTATCATACTGCTTATATCTTTAACTATATTGCGTGTCATACACCTGCTATACATTATTTATACAGAAATATGCATCATCCTTTTCTTTATATAAAGTATATATCCAATAATAAATACTAAAACGGAATTTTTCTCAGAGTCAAAGCTATACCGACACTTTAAAACAAATTATTTTCATTTTTCTTTCTTCTTTTCCTGTCATCTCGAAATCGTGTTTTGAATGAGATTAATTTCCTAAATGCATCTTGGGAAGAGCTTTTGTAGAACAAACACTTTTAACTTTTCACTTCAATTGATACAGAATGGCATGATTATTCCATCGTCGAATTTTAAAACTGAATGCAAATAGGTTTGGGAAAGAAGGCTGTCAACACGGTCTCTGAATAAGATCGATTACTTCTAAACCAACTTTCAAATGGTTTAATCTTTTACTGACACTCAGAAAAGAGGCCTCTCAAGGATTAAAAGATGAAGAAAGACAATCCGGTGAGATAAATACGTTATTATTATTATATTTCTTGTCAGCGAAAATTCATTCGTAATTTCCATTAATCATCGATATGCATAAGGGATCTCTTATTGGGCAGACTTTTTCTGCCTTGATGCTACTCGAAAGATTGAGAGACATTAAATGATTTTAAATATTATACGATGTTTTTTTATATTGGGTATAACTGCATAATTATAGATATAAAAAGTTCAGTAATGTGGAACAAGTATATATTGATATGTTTAAAAACTAGTTTTCTATCTCTAAGCCACCATCGATGCTATGTCGCATCCAAAATTTCAAACATACGTTTGTGAAAAAAATATTGCATCCATTCTAAGCCGTACCCACTACAAATTTTTGAGAAATCATCAATATACGATACTTGAGAATTTTTTAAAAACAAATAATGAGAAATAACAAGTTAATAATTCAGTGTTTCTCAAACTGTGAGGCACGCCCCCCCAAGGGAGGCGTGATAACTCAATGAGAGAGGCGCGAGCATATTAAAAAGTCGAAAAAAATTATTTAAAAAAAATATTAATTTATTGAGAGTAAACAAAAAAACATTTTGACATAATAAAAAAACACATTTGCACTGTTATAATACACTTATAAATACATCAGTAATGTACGATGTATTTCATAGTTAATTTAACAATACTAAGTTAAGAACAAGTTTAATCATTACCAGTGACCCCCATGGGATTGCAATATATAAAATTATATTCAAAAACTGATAATTATTTTAATAATTTGTACTGATTATAATTTATCCCTTAACTGCTGATTAAAAGTTACGTAATTCACTTCCCAATGACACCGTTTTCCATGTTGACGCGCTATGTGGAGCATGTAATGTATTGGAAGGGTCGTGGAAAGAAAAGGAATAAATAATCAAATCCTTGGAAATAAGTAAATCTTGCGCAGACTCTGTCAAAGTCATTTTATTGCATTCCAAAGTCTTCGGGATAGTTTTATGGATAGCAGTGCACATAAACGATCGCACTTCGGAACGGCGTATATATACGTTCTGGACAATTAAAGTTTTCGCTGAGCAAGACGTATATATACGCCAGTGACTCTTAAGGGGTTAAAATCGTATTGTAGATTTAATGTAAAAGTACAATATTATGCAATTCAAAACACTGCTATTGTATTGAAGGGGGACACGATAGAAATTCTGATTGAATATTGGGTCGCAAATATTGAAAGTTTGAGAAACACTGTAATAATTTTTTTTTGCGTATTAAAAATTTTCAAATACCTACATAAGCCTATAATTACTCTCTCAGTAATGTGTTTTGAGAAAATGATTCGTCACTCCAAATGTCACAGCTGACTTCGGAATAGGGGCAAGCGACGCCATTTTCCCACACGATGTCATCTTCCGTGCTATCCGATGAATTTGTTACCCAACATTTCTTTAAAAATAACATATAATAGAAAAAAATTAAAAGAATACTAAAGATTGTTGAAAATTTACAAGCAAAAGTTATATTATTCGTGATCGGCATAGACGCATATTTGATTCATCCGTGTCAAATTCTGTGTGGCCGCTGCTCTGTTTTCCATTTTTTTCTGCATATAAAATTTGCTTCCCGTTTCATACTTGGGTCATAGTGAGCACGTCTTAATGCTATTACTGATATATTAGGTGATTAAAAGAAAGTATACAAAAAAATTTCTATATACGATCAGGCAAAGGTGTAATCTTATACTTAATACATGCAAGGACCCAGAATGTACGATTACATTCTTCCTTTTGAAAGAGGTGGAAACTCATATTTTTCCATCCAACAATTGTTTTACCTTAGATTGTAAGCCACACTCGATTTTTATTAGAATTAACACCAGAGAAATAGTGCGGTATAGATTCGAGTAAATACGGTATTTATTTCATTCACAATTCCATTTGAAATCTATAAGTTATATATACAGCTTATTCCATTTCTTTAATTGTTTTATTGAATTTGCTTATTTCCTTTAGTCATGTTTTAATCATTTTTCTCCTTGCTCTATTCCTATATCTAAATATTTCTATTTATAACCAATATAAATGATATATTTTTAATTTGTCTCACTTATCCAATACCATACTATTCGAGTGCAAATTTTAGACATAACATATTTTCAATATTTTGGTTCGTGCTCATTCGCTGTTTTCTTCGTCCTGATATATCTGCTGAAGGTGGAACTTTAGGATCATATATATAAAGCACGTTTAACTCTACAAATTATCTCTTAGTCTGTGTCACCGTTTGAAAACGTCACTATTTTGCATTTGCATTCATTACTTGTTCTTATCTCATTAATGTTCCCTGTTCTCCTTTAAGGAATTTCATTTTTTTTTATTTATAGAATATATGTACTACTAATATAATACCCCTTTGGCTTTAAAGTATTATATATATATATATATATATATATATATATATATATATATATATATATATATATATATATATAAAAGAAATATGTATTATTTATCAAAAACAAGAAATAATAGATAAAGAACATAACAAGAAATAGCATAATAAAAATATAAAAGCTGAACATGAAGAACAAAATTATAGAGAAATAAAAGAACTACAAAAAAGCAGAACCTAACGAGTCAGAAAGCAATTTCGGACTTAGGACCGAATAAGTGGGGTTAAACTAGTTTAAAGGCGCCAACCTTCCCCCTTTGCAACTCGGTAGGAAAACCAAATAAAATAAAATAAACAAAACTTCAGAGTATGGATAACTCAGAGAGCATGATAAAACCAATCACTACTATTATGTAACAAACTCTCCCAAAACTCTTAATGCAGAAAAATATCACAAAATCACAAAATAATTATGAAAGAAAAGTAGAAAAATGCTAAAATAATTACATAAGAAAAGTATCATTCAAAAATTAATTTAACAAAATTTCTTTACTCACAAAGTTTTTACGAAGAGAAACAAGCGTCTTGCCATTAATGAAAGTCAATTATTCACTAAGTTAAAAAATTCGAAAATACATAACCACATCTTTTGAGCTGACTTTTATACCAGCCAGAAAAGACAAGTATAAAATGACGACAATCAAATATGGTAAAATTTGAATTGGTTGATTGTCAAAAATGTAAATTTGCTAGGCTATAATTTGGTTGGTTGTCAACAATGTGTAAGATGTTCAAGATGTGTGTGGAAAAAATGTAAACTGTGATATGAGTGTTATGATATAATCTTCACAGCAAGACCACTAACATGCTGACTTTGAAAACCTATTGTTGTGTGGTGGATTTGGAATTCGAAGTAGCAAGCCGGTTAATGTATTTGTGATGAATATAAGATCTCAAGAAATTAAAAGGGTATTCATGATCTAAACAACATTGAAAATTTTTTTTTTTTTATATTATTGTATTTATCTATTTTGTGGGTAGTTAATTTATCATTTCTAAATAAAAAATTCAAAATGATATTTCTGTAAATTGATATATGTAAATTACTGTTCCATATAAGAAGCATGCTTTGAAAATTTACTGTATAATTAATAAAACCTAACAGCTGACGTAGAATCTATTATAAGAAAAGATTTAAGCTAGGCATTTTGACTGCAATCCTTCGCCAATCTTCATGACTCTTTCCAAAATAATACTTTAAAAAATTTTGCATTTTCGGAGGATGATTCCTCAACCTAAACAATAGTTGTGATGTCACTTCAATTTTTAGCACTATATAGTCATAAAATAAATTCTTAAGAGTCTTTATGTAATCGAGTAGTTATGCGCGATTGTCAATTATTCTTACTTAATAATTTGCTCTTTTCATTTCTAAATTATTAAAAAAAAGTTTGGTGTTAAATATACCCTATTTCTCTGCTATGCATCGCATTTATTTTACTTTTATTATTAATTATTTCACGTTTGTTGATCTTCTAAACTTGTTTCTGCAATAACACTCTTTTTTTCAATGTATAATGTTTTAGCATAAGAAAGTAGAATATAATTTTTAACTATTGCCTCTTGGAGAGGAGTGCAGTGCTATGTAAGAAATATTCTATACTCACTTATTTATTCTTTTTGATAATAGACAAGGTAAAAATCTTCTTAGAGTTACTCGATACAAAAATAAAACATTTAAGGTATTCGACTACTCTAAAATCATGATTTTTTAAAAAAATTGACAATTTTTTATGATTTTATTTTAAAGGCCATCTTATTAGCTTAATAAAAATACCAAGTTTTTTTTTTTGTTTTCTAATCACTAGAACAAAAGCTACAAGTGTTTTAGTAAAAGCAGATGCCATAACTTTACGCAAGTATGCATACTTTAATATGCGTTATACGCGAAAAGTGTTTTTTTTCGAAAAGCTCAAACGGGGATAGATATTGATCAAAAAGTTTTTACAATAATTTGCTGAAGTATTAAGTGTATGTTCTGTGTATAACATTAGAAGTTTTTTTTTTACATTCAGATTTATCAACCACGGTTTTATTTCAAAATTCTGTTATCCTGAAGGTCATTTCAAACATGAATAACAAAGTAACACATCAAAATTGAAAAATTGAGAATTAGCTCATAAAATATTTGTACAGAGTGGACCCCGTTTAGGTTATTTTTTAAAATTTTTACTAGATTTTTTTTTCCATTTTAATAATAAAAAATTTATTTTCTGCTTTCAATTAAATTTTTTTTTCTTAAAATTTACTAAATAAATCTAAGAAACGCAAAAAAACCTCATATTTCCATTTTTTTTCAAATAAAAGTTCACAAGTATTCGGATACCTTAAAAATATATTATTAAACTTAATAATAATCTTATTTATAATTTTAATAATTGTATGCTTTTAAATAGTCATCAGTTTATACCATTGCATCATTTTGTTTTAAACTAAATTACCATGTACGTAACGCAGTGTTTCTCAAACTGTGTTGCGTGCCCTCCTCGGGGGGCGTGAAAACCCTACGAGGGGGGCGCGAGCATATTGAAAAGTCGAAAACAAAAGATAGAGAGATTTAGCGAAATTATTAACTTTCTGAAAGTGAACAAATAAAATACATTCTAACATAAAAAATAAAATACACATTTACACTGATATAAAACATTTATAAATATACAGCACTGCAAAATGTATTTTACAATTAACTAAACAATACTAAGTAAAAAACTTTTAATTATTACTAGCGACCCCATCGGCTTTTCATATATAAAATTTTATGCAAAAAATAACGCATTCCTTGATAATTTGTATGGCTTATAATTAATTCCTTAAATACTTATTAAGAATTGCACGTTTCGCTGCCTAATGCCACCGTTTTACACGTAGGCTAGCGTATGTGGTGCATTGAGGGGGTGAGTAGAAATGGAACAAATGAGCAAAACATCTTAAATAAGTTAATCCTTAGCAGCCACTGTCAAGGCTCATTCATTGCATTCCAAAGCCTTCTGAATAATTATATAGATAGCAGGGCACAGAAAGGATAGTATTCCAGGAAGACGTATATATACGTACGGGGCAATTAACGCTTTGGCTGTGTGAGACGTTTATATACGTCTATGGCACTTAAAAACTCGTATTATAGCTTTAGGTTCAAAGTATAGTATTATTGTAATTCAATAGTTATTGTATGGGGGCGATGAAAATTATGATTAAAAAGTGGGTAGCAAATATATTGAAAGTTTGAGAAGCACTGACGTAATGTTCTAACTTATCATTCATAAGCATTAAACATTTATATCTTAATGTAAACTTTAAATATGTATTACAACTCTAAAATTGTTAAAAAATAATAGCGACAGTTATTTAATATAAATAGTGTTTTTTTCCAGGTATAGAAGTTTAAGTTGGCATTACTTTCCAAGATGGCGACCGATATAACCGCTGGCAAGTGATTTTTTCTCAGTTTGGTTTGGCAATTTATCAAAACGATCATCAGGCAAGTTGTAGATTCGTCGAATGGGCCCAAAACGAAATTGCCGTTGTTCCCGATTTTCATAAGCGAATTTTGTTTAGCGATGAAGCGCACTTCTGGTTGAATGGCTACGTCAACAAACAAAACTGCCGCATTTGGAGTGAAGCTAATCCACAAGTGTATGTCGAAACACCGTTACATCCAGAAAAACTGACTGTTTGGTGCGCTTTATGGGCTGGTGGAATCCTTCTTCAAAAACGATGAAGGCCACAACATTACAGTCAATGGTGATCGGTATAGAGCCATGATTACTAACTTTTTCATTACTGAATTGAACAACCATGATGTCTAGGAGCTGTGGTTCCAACAAGACGGCGCAACATGTCACACAGCTCGTGCCACAATCGATTTATTGAAAGACACGTTTGGTGACCGCCTAATTTCACGTTTTGGACCTGTGAATTGGCCTCCAAAATCTTGTGATTTAACACCGCTAGACTATTTTTTGTGGGGCTATGTAAAATCATTGGTCTATGCGGATAAGCCACAAACGCTTGGCCATTTGGAAGACAACATTCGCCGTGTTATTGCCGATATACAGCCACAAATGTTGGAAAAAGTCTTCGAAAATTGGACGTCCAGATTGGACTACATCCGAGCCAGCCGTGGCAGTCATATGCCAGAAATCATATTTTAAATGTAATGCTACAAGATTATCTTTCGAATAAAAAAAATTCATGTCAATCGAATAATACATCGTTGTTTTATTGCAATTTAAAGTTCTATACTTCTAAAAAACACCCTTTATTACCCATCATTCTTCAATTTATCAGCCGTTTCAAACTCGCTTTAGAATTCATCAGCTTTTCCTATCCTTTAAGAGCCAAGAAACGGATGTTGGGATTTTGAAGAGTGAACAAACACCTTTCAAGTGTTTTCATTTTCGGAAATTTCTGGGATGTTATGCGAAGGCGATTTGAGGATGAGAAGATTCCCTTTAGAACATCTCGAAAGCAAAACTTAATGAAATATGCTATCATGTATACACACCCCTTCATCTACTCGAACGATGCTTAACAAATGTTATGGAGTTGTAAAATTTGTCAGTTTTTGAAGAGTTTAATTATTTTACATCGCAGTTACTTGAAGATGGAACAGACATTACGCCCCTTTACTCAGATATGGTTTAATAATCTGCTTTGATAAAGGTGACTTATAGTTTTAAAAAGATATCTGTTCATTATAAACAGGCTGGATAAGATTTGCGAAATGTGCAATTCTTTAAAGAAATGGGAATTAATTAAGATTTTCCTTCTATAGTTATTTTAAAATAAGTTTTGCAATTGACACACATTCTGTCCATATAATAATAAATAACAATACATTATTTACAATTTTTTTTAAGTGCGATTGTCTTAGACAAAAAAACGCTCAAAATGTGTTTTAAGTACACTTAATTTAATTGTAATAAAAGTTTATTTTGTAGATAATGCTTCTTTTGGGTTGAGTACGCTGGAATTTCAAAGATTTTTTCACTGGCGAGGTAGCGGAATTTGAGGAAGCGTGTCTTAAAATATATGGAAGAATACAATGAACTGTCCAGTGAGTGCTTGTTACTCAATAATGAAGATTTGCTGTGAAAGTTAGCTTATATTATCGATATTGTTTGACATTTTAATAATTTAAATATACAATAACAGGAAAAATATTGTAATTTTTCCCTAGATGGTCAAATATCTTTTGTAACAAACATTTCGTTTTTTTTGCCTCGATTTTAAAGAAAAAAAAATTAACACATTTCACATCAATGTAGGAACTATCAACCACAGTTAACAGTACTCCAAGCTATATGATAGATTCAAAACCTTAATATCCAGTTTGAAAGGCTCCTTCAGTGCTAAGATTGATGATTTTCAAATTGATGATTTTTTTTAATGATTTTGATAAAAAAAATATATAATGATCTTTTCACAAATACTTTTTTTTTCCAATTTTTCTACAAGACGTTAATTATTACCCTTTTGAAATAAAAATCAAAATCATTGACCTACAGCAAAACATAGTACTGAAAAGCAAATATAAGAAACTTATTTCAAAAAGCTGCAAGTGATCCGAAGTATATTGAATTTAATTTGTGTTTTTACACTCAATTTTTCAAATCTAAGCAATTTGGCTGTCAGATGTTGCAGGTTTGGATCAACATATGGTTGTGAACAAACGTTTTTTTTGAAATAGGAACATAATAAAATCAAAATATCACTCAAAATTAACTGAACTGGGTAACAATAAAAACTAAGTTTGTATTTTTGTATTATTTATTACATTATTTTAAATTTCCACTTGTGAGACTTACATTTAAAAAAAAGGTGATATTTTTGTCAAAATCCAAAATTAAGCCTATAAATAACATTTTTTCACCTTTTCGTATTTTTGTTTTGTTCAAAAAGTTGGTGCACATCATTATTTTGCATCAGATTGTGACACTCTTCCCAAAAAAGTTTGACATCCCTGGTTTAGTGTAAGAGGTTAAGAGGAAAAAGAACCATTCACATTATTTTTAGAGACATTTCGTTCGATTGAAATATAACCACCCGCCCTGTAAATGTTAAAGGCTGGCGCTCGCAGCCTTGCACAAGTTGCAAATGGTAAAATCCTTATTGCTTTTCATGAATATAAGGTTACCCTAGTTCTGCTAGAGAACATCAAGAATTGATTTAACAAGGTATATCGCACAGAAGTACAAGTGCTCCGATAGATGGCCTTAGCTTTTACTCATGGTTAATATACGTATATATAACAAGAAAAATATTAAAATTCAAAACTAGAATTAAGTCGTACATTCAAATGAAATAATTTGACAGGATACGTTTTAGTTTAATACTAGGACTTAGCTTATCTTCTAACTAAAGGTTAAGTCTTAGAGAGCTATGCTAACTAAAAAGGGTTATGTGTACATTCTGACGGTTCCAAACTTAACTCGCTCTGTTAAGGTATCCGACTACGTTCTGAAAATTCCCATTTTCAGAGTTACTACCAATTGAAATAATTATTGGTGTTTTTTTCTTAAAATCGTTCCCTTCTGTTGTCGTAAAATATGAATAAACCTACTTCTACGTTATATATTTCAAAAATTCTAGTTGAGCATCTGAACAGAGGTCTGAGCTATATACAGGCAAAATATTATTCTATTAGAAACATTTTCCACAGAAGGAGAACATTTGGAAAAAAAGATTATTCTAAATTAATTTTTTGCCACAATATTGTATTTAAATAAATGTTTATTGTCAAAATGTCCTTAAAACAATTTTATGCATATATTCTAATCCAAGTGACACTAAATATCATGAAAATTATCCATTTATGCGCTTTTGAAAATCACGGTTTCAAACGTAGTCGGATACCTTAAGAAATCATTGTCCATTGTTTTTTAAACTGAATGGAACACTTTAGTTACATTACTTATTATAAGTGTATTTCAGAATCATATATTTTTGATTTTTAAAAGATATAATGTTCGAATTTTTTGCATAGGATATTTCCTTTTTTTCCCAAATCTGCCCTTCTTTTATAAGGTATGGGTTTCACAATCCCAAGGTGCACTAGTGATATTTTCCTTTTCCCAAGAGGTTTACTGTCACTGGTAAATATGGGGTTTACGAACTCGGGGTACTCAAGTGATCCTTCTCTATTTTCGACTCTGTCTTGTCATTCGATTTCTCTTTCCTTCCTTTCCAGTCTAGATCCCAGACCAACATTTCGAGATATACATAAATAAAATTTACTGATGTATATTTATTTTTTAAGTGTTTAATACCTTAACAAATGTGTGGCGCAGTTTAGCCAAAATCGGCTGTTGCGCCATAAAAAGCCACAATCTATCATTTACTCACTCCGGGTATACGTTAGCATTAAAGTTATACTGTGTATTTCAATAATATATTTAATTATTAGGATTTATTTATACTTACTGGCGCATTTTCGTATTTTTATTTTAAAATGCAATATGCTAGTCTCATTTTGAAAAAGTAATACTAAATATCATAATCACAAATTAAATTATAATTCGTTCTGAAGGTTGGATTGAAATAAAAAAAACAGCATTTGGGAAATAAAACTCTGTGCTCAATATCATCTTTTTGAGGAACTAAACATACATACATAATGAAATAGAATAATTATCTAAAATTAAAAAGTAAAAGGCTTCGATTCTCCTGAATGTTCCATCTTCATAGTTTCTCAGAATTTTTAAAGCGTCTTAAATTATATATAGCAGACAAATTCTAGAACAGTTCGAATGTAGTTCATTAATTAACAATCGCAGAATCCCAAGAATTATTTAAAGAAGTAGAGAAATATTTCTCTCGGTAAGTATACAAAGATCATTTGGAAATGAGAACTTTGTAAAGGATTTCTCAAATCAGAGCTTGAGTCTATCCAAACTCTACTAATTATTGAACAGATATGATTGTTAAAAATATTTATATCAAAAGACTATGTAAATGTAGTTCACATGTAAAATAGAGAAGTACGAGTAAATGCTTTATTAAGATCCCACATCAGTGAACGAAATACAGTGAAGTTAAAACTAGTTATGCAGTTAATCTTGCTTAATAGTATTATTTCAGATTAACTTGTAAACATTTTAAAAGGTCTCATAGAAATGTATTATTAATTATTTTCTAAAAGGACACACCATAACACCATTCAATAGCAAATATTTCATTTAAAAAATTATAAGGATGTATATAATAAATATTCCATTCTTACTTTAGGAGTGAAAATTTATTATTTACATTTCAAAATTTTAATGTTCTTAAATGCAATTTTTTTTACATATTACTAATAAAATCTATTTTTTAAGAGAATGTAGGTAAGAAACAAAACAAAAAATTAATGCTTTCATTGATTAATCTTCATTACATATTCAAGCGAGCGAAATCTGAGAGGAAATGGGATATTTTAACTTATATAAAAAATTTGTTATAACAACAAAATTAATTTGTTCAGAAGAATATATTAACAATAATCATTAAAATTAAAATTCTCATGTATAGTTATGTAGAAGCACTTCAATGAAAAACAAAAATATATGTAGTATGAACGTAATATAAAATTACACACACACACACATATATATATATATATATATATATATATATATATATATATATATATATATATATATATATATATATATATATGCTGGATGAATATAATGTCTATCATGTATGATGTACAAAAATTAAAAGATGAACCTAAAAGCAAGAAAAATATGCTCTTGGATACAAATAAAATAAGTTTACTTGAAATTAAAGAAGCGAATAAAATAATTCCATTGTAATTTAATTCAAAAATCAAAAAAAAAAAAAAAAAAATACTCATAATGCTCATTGGTAACCACTATACAAAAGGTACAAAAACGTTTTAAATTCGTATAACTGTAAGAAAATAATTTGTCCTCTATATTTTAAAGTAAAAATTTGAATGACTTTCTTTTTAAATGCTTTTTCATCACTTTCAAAGAATGGTTTGTATTATTTGTTACTAATTAATAACACTACGAATTTAACTCCAGTTAAAGGAATACATTTTTATACAATTTGGAAATATTTTAATTACAAATGACGTTGAAAGCTAGGCATTAAATTCAGAATGTCTTAATACCACGGAATTAAATACACAATGGAATAGGGGTGGCATAATTAACAAAAATAATTCTATATTTTCTCCAAAAATGATATTGTTCATTAATTTATGATTTTCAAAAATCAGTCCAATTAGTTTATTTAATAAATTTGCCAAAATATATTATTTAATTAGTATTAATTGAATCTGTTTTATATTAGTCATTAATCTATTTGCGGTACTTTACATTTGTAATGACAATCTTTTGTTATCACCAACATTAAAAAAAATTTAATTTTTGTTAGTACAATCAAATTTGATTTGATTTTTGATTTATGTGAAGCAACTGAAACATTACCATGTCTGACAATGCAAGCGAAAATTGTGTAACTGATGCAGTCCCAAATATTTAATATTACTTATTCCTTTATCAAACCTTTTTGATGAAGAGTTGGTGTCGAAATTAGGAAAGTACTGCACTGGAATATACGCTAGGCCTGCCACTCACATGTACCAAAATAAAGAGATCTCCAAGAGAGAGAGGAAATGTGTGATTCCTTACATAAAGGTGAAAAACCCTTAGAACATTACCTAAAGAAAATAAGCTATTGAAAAATGTCCAGGTGTAATAATTTCTGTAGGCAAAAGGAGAATGCCTCATGAATGTGGTAGCTAAAACTTATTTTTATTATAATTTATACCTGGTCAATATATGTTCTATTATTAAATACAGTAATATACCAAATCTATGTGTGAGCACATTTTAAATAACAAGAAAAAATGAAAAAAATACTTGTGACTTTCATTATTTTTAACTGTAGCAACTTTCAATTTGAAGTCAACCGATATCTTGACACCAAAATCTAGTATATCTTTAAATCTTTTAAGAAAAAATCCGCAACCTAAGCTATCAAACATTCGAAAGTCATAAATCTGCTGCTCTGAAGGGTTGAGCTCATGGATGCATATGATTGTTACATATTTGACAGCCCGTTCCATTTGTCGTCTCCAGTGTTGACCTGTCACAGCCCTTTTCAAGCGGCAGATAAGAATACAATGGGCCGCTTCAATTTCAATAGAGACTTCTCTCAGCAAACATGTCAAAACATGAAATAACTCCGCTTGTTCTATCGTTTCTCAAACAGGATCGGTTTCCAAGTGTTTTTTTCCGTTGTTGACAGGATTGTTGGTAGTCAAATGAGTTGGATGTCTTTATAATTATGTTGTTTTCTAGCATTTGGGATCGTATTTCATTCTCCGCAAGAACTTTCATTGTTACTTCCTTCTAATTTTATTTTAAGAATTCAAATTTAAAACATTATAGTTGTTGTTTATTTTTTCTGTGAAAAAAACACTTTTTAAATTTTATTCTTACCTTTCATTTTTTTAAAATAACATTGTACTTTGGGAACCATTCTTTAAAAACAATAATCAATGCATAAGTCGAATGTGGTTATACGAGTCTTTTGATTTAATAATATGTTGTTTAAGGTCATTTAATGCTAATTGAGCCAAGTTACACAATGGTAGATATTTAATTAATTTTATTTCCATCAGAGAAAATAATATACAAAAGATATTTTGATAAATTTATTGTAATTATCTACATAAAAAAATTTCCTTGGAAATTCAAAACAAGTATTTAATCACGTGGAAAAAAAAGCAAAATTTTAATTCAATATCATTAAATATTTATTAAAGCGCTTATAATCTTATATGCCGAATTTTATATCTTATTTAGGAACACACTGAAAAAAAAGTTGCATATTTAAGCTAGTAGCCTGATTAATTAGCAATTTTGAACATATGATGTAAAAAGTTTGCTTACAATTTTAATTATACTTTCGGAATTAAAATTCAATTTTGACAATTGAATGTTGATTTCTTCTTTAGATTATATTTTAAAATAATTATTTAGGGAAGTTTTCTAAAGAAGTACAGAGTGCGCTTTTAATAATTATTTTCCAGGAAATTTTTTTAATCAAAGATTAGATTATTGTATGTGAATATTTATTTCAGGATACAAATCATTGATCAATATTTAACTTCGGTTACTTCTAATTTAATTCAATTAATTATTGAGCTTCCCAATAAATTTTAAAATAAACATATTAAACTTTAAAATATTATATTTGTATAGAATAATATGGATGGACTTTCAATACACTAAGTTCAGATTAAATCGCCCCATACGGAAACATTTACTTCTAAAAATATGTGTATATGCCATCATGCACATTAATTGTTTCAAAATTCTAACATTATTTGTATGAGTTCTTAAATTAATAGTTTAATGGGTTGTTACATAGAGAGGTTTATAGTTTATACCCATTAAATTGCAAAAAAACCCAAATATTTACTTATGCATTTTTGAGCTTCTAACAACCGCTTAAGGCGTTTTTCGCCATATGTACAGCGATATGGACATAGCGCGAAACACATTTTCGAACAGAAAAAATGCCTCAATTTTTATAAAAAATTTGCTAAATTGTAACTCATACATTTGTTTATAATATAGTGTTTTTAAAATTGTAAAATATTTCATAGATTATCAGTTTTTTCTTTTAAGATTTAAAGAGATATTTCATTTAGCATTACGGTATAGGAGTAAAAAATGCGAAGCACATTTTATGGAAGAAAAACATGTGTCAACTCGGATAAAAATAAGTAGTATGATACAATATAAGGGATTCCTTACAGGTGAGTGAAGCCAGAATATAGTATTAAGGTTTGAGTACTTTTATACCTAAAAATTTTCCAAATTTGGTCCCTATTCTTTAACATTAGCCGATAAAAGGCTTAAGTAAAATAGTAAATTAATTAAAAAAATACTTAAATTCATTTCAACAAAATTAAGATTGGTTCATGAACGCTGGTTAAAATATATTTTATACAATATTTTTTGAGAAAAATAAAAATCTATATTTAAGATATCCGAGTATATTCGGGGTACCTTTTGACAAAATAGCATATTTAAACATTGCATGCTTTTTTAGGACTTAATTCCAATAAATACTAATATTTAACAAACAATATTTAAAATAAAAAGCCTAAATTTCAGAAAAATCACAATTATAAGCAAAATTTTAGCAATTATTTTGTAAAACTTCAAAGAAATTGGAGAAAAAAGTAATAAACTTATATTAGTAAAAGTATTACTAAAGCATATTAAATGCATTTGTCTAGAAATTGAACGGAAATTTTAATGTTTTTTATTAAACTTTGAAATTTTTAGAGCTCATTGCAGTGATTCTCAAGCTTTCAATGCTCGCGACACAATATTAAATAATCATTTTCTTCGCCCCCCTTTATACAATAACACATTGTGTATAGAATTCAATAATACAATAATTTTACACTAAAGCTATAATACGACTTTAACTTCTTATGTGCCACCGACGTATATAAACGTCTCGCTCAGCCAAAACATTAATTTTCTGGACGCATATAAACGTCTTTCCAAAGTGTGATTTTTTCTGTGCAGTGCTATCCATAAAATTATTCCTAAGGCCTTGGAACACAAATAAAATGACCTTGACAATCTTTGCAAATGATTTACTTATTTCAGAGGATTTTGCTTATTTCTTCCTTCCCCCAAAGCATCAAAATACACGCGTCTACGTGAAAAACCGCGCCATTGGTCAGCAAACCGCGGGACTTTTAATCCGCAGTTAAGGAAGTGATTATAAACCGTACAAATAATCAAGATAAGTGTTAATACAAGCCCATGGGGTCACTGGTAATTATCAAACTTGTTCTTAACTTAGTATTGTTAAATCAATAATAAAATGCATTGTACAGTACAGATACTTTTTTAAGTGTATTATATCAGTGTAAATGTGTATTTTATATTTTATAATGTCCAAAAGTATTTTGTTTGCTTACTTTAAAAAAATTAAAATTTTTTTAATAAACTTTCGTCTTCAATTTTTCTATATGCTCGCCCCTTCGTAGAGTTATCACGCCCCTCAAGGGGGGCGCACCCCACAGTTTGAGAAACGCTGGCTTATTGAGTAAATATTATAAGAAAAGTTACTTTCTTTCTCTCTCTCTCTCTGTATGATGCCATTATTTAAATAACAAGACATAACTCAAAAAGTATTCATACAATTAGAAATATTTTAGTACTTTCTCTAGAAAATAACATAAATACCAGGTTCAAAGAGTTTTATAGAAATACATGCGTAATATTTTGAGTTATAAGACTCATCATAATAGATTTTGAGCAATTTCAATGCCTACTTCTGGTGGATCAAAGATCCATATCCAGTTTTTCTAACTTTATAAAATTGATTGTAATTTGGCATCTAGGTAGTGTAGAAACAAAAAAGTATGTTTTGTAAAAAGCCAAAAGATAGCTATATTCAACAAAATAAAAAATAAACTGTTTTGAACGAATTTGAGCATTGTCAACGTGTTCGGATACCTTAACACTTGAACGTCCGTTGTGGTCAATTGAACACCGGGCCGTTTTACTTAGTTCTCCTTTCCGCATTTTTGCAGGAAATTTGAATATTTTTCGTGACTTTTAATCATTTTAATAGAGAGTACACATAAAAATTTTGGGTTTCTAGGTTAATTAGGAGAGATTTTACAACTAAATACACCTGAATGACTGCTGGTGTCATTTCGCTACCAATATAATTTATCTCTTTATAAATAGCTGTTGGTCAGCAAAATAAAGTTCACTATCAGTAGAACTAAACTTCCCAAAGTCCTATCACACATTTTTTATTTACCTTGAATGCAATGTAGTTGGGTTTGCAGTGGAAATAAATCAATTATACTAAAATTGTTGTTTTGTTACATAGTATTTGCTTATCTGCTCATAAAATAAAAATAAAAATTGATTTTTGAACTTAGTGCAGAACAGACACCCTGAAGAGATGACTCGTAGAAAAGGATTAAATCTTGATGAAATTTCTAATTTGTTGCAATAGCTTTCTGAGAATGAATCGGATGGTGTTTAATTGTCTTGTTTTAATTTAGATTCCGATGAAGATATAATATTGAGTGAAATGACTGTAGAAAAACTTAAAGAAATGCATATGTAACTGATAATACATCAATAAATCCTAATAAATATGTCTCTAGGGATAATACAGATTGTATACTGCATATAAAAGTGTTCCTGCGATAAAGCATTGGTCCAACAAGTTAAGCGGAAAAAAAATGTCTACGTCAATTTCCTTATGATATAAAGGGTCATAATATATGATTATTACATGAAATAATATTAAAAAGTCTTAAAACGAAAACCTATTGAACAGTAGTGCTGCAATTATTTAATTAAAATAATTATTTTGTGTATTTTATAACGCGGTGTTGAAATGACACCGGAGGACGATTAAGGTTAATCAAAATCCCGAACGGTCTAATGTTAATTTCATTTTTAAAAAAATATTCAAAGTAATTAGTTCTTATGCGTATTTTATATTCAAAGCAATTATAAAATTATTTTTCTCATTGTAAACCTGCATGTTTTACAACAAAATAAATGAGAAAAAAAAAGTTACCTGCTTTCACAAATCTAATGCAGATTTCTCAAAAAATGGCATTTATTATACTTATCAAACTTAAAACAATAGGAATGCAATGTGTCTAGACTCTTAAATCAAGAAGAATTGGAAAAAAAGTTACTTTCGACAAAAATGGTAAAAAATAAACTTCATTTCATTTCAAAATCTATCAGTTCAAATAACCATAAAGAACGCAATTCTAAAAACAAAAAAGCAAAAAAAAAGTTTTTAGGATATTTTGATTTAAGTAAAACGTTAAAATGATTCTAAACAGAAAGAAAAAAAATTAAAACTTTGCACTTGAATATTAATTATCAAGCAAGATTTTAGTAAACTCACTTATATCCAGTGTCCCACAAAAGAATTATCATATGTCAAAACAAAACCTAATCAAGATTCTAAAAACATTGAAGTAATTACTTAAAGAAAATAAATAATAGGAATATTTTTTTTCCAATTTAATTAAAGCAAAAAGATAATAAATATACTACCAATCAGAAACGAGATAATGAAAAACAACAAAACACAGATTGAATTTTTTGGTGATGGTTATTAAATCCGGCAATAGTGAGATATTTTTTAATTTATTGTTTTTGTTTCCCCATAGAATTTTTTTCAATATTTTGTTTTTCCTAATGCTTGATGTTCCTTTTATTTAAGGATAATTTCAACTAGAATATTATTGAATGATTAGAAGCGCTTGATATTTTAGTTAATGTATTTTAAATGTGAAAAGAAGTATTATTTTTTCAACAGACGTTATATGGATTGTTGCTATAAATGTTAAATCCTTCGAAATGTAATTGAATTATGAATTTGCTCATATGTATGATAGGATGGCTTCTAATCATCATTAGGTTATAAATCTTTAAACTTTTTATTTGGATCTATTACAGATAGGTTAAAAAAAAATCCATTTCATATTTAAAAATTCTCTAAACATTTTCAAGAGAAAAAACAAGTTATTACTTATTTTAATTATGATGTTTTATTATTAAAAGTATATAATTAAAATATGTAATAATATATAATCATATAACAATAATTAATTACAATTTTGATAATAAATTTTTGTAAGCTAAAATAATATTGAAAAATAAATTCTCTTTAAATGATAACTTAGCTCAGTGGCGCAAAAGCCCATGAGAGCCAAGGTCAAATGTTCCCAACTCAGTATGCGTGACCTTGGGTCCCTAGGTGCATGAGCAAATACTCCGGTCAGGTGGTCAGTCTAGCGTGAATGAGTGAGTCAGTGAATATTAACGCCACCCTTTTCAGCTACTCGAGGGCTTTGGGCAACGGACCATTTATTTTTGAACCATGGTCAAGTGACTTGAACAACACCTGAGCTGGTTCCCCCTCCCCTAACTACCACACCATTCCAACGGGAGAACGTTTGAAGTTCTCGGCAGATTTAACGTGCATCGCTGCCCTATACAGCGGGTCTTTAGTGGTACCGAGCTTGAACTCGTGACAAGGTCAGCCACGATTCGATACCTTGACCACTCGGCTACCGCGGCCACAAGTCTGGCGTGAAACCCCCAGTGTAAAGTTCCCAAACAAGCTTGGCACTCCTTTGTTAATCCACTGAAGGAATGAAAGGCTGATTTGACCTTGCCTAGCCCAGGGTTTGAACCTCGGATCTGTTGTGTGGAAGCTCGATAAACTACCACTCAGTCCCTGGGCCTTTAAATGAAAACTTAAAACTAGAATCTTTATTTTTTTTTCCTTAGTCACATTCCTAAATTTTTTTAAAATACACTTTTGACAAATATAGACTTTATGGATCGCGCGCGCGCGCGTAACACTGAAGATCTTGTTTTTATCTTGTATTTTTATAATTAAGGTTTGATATAAGGGATATAAACTCTGAAGTTTCGAATAATTTATGTTCAAGACGAAGCAAAATATTTTTAACTATACATTCATTTAGCACTAAAATACCTGAAGAATTATTAAATAAAACGAACTTTTCTTAAAAAGTGTTGTCTTATTTGTATTTTTAAATTGTCAATTTAAATTTTTTTAAAAAAGTCTTAACGTTTTTTCCCTATATTAAATCATGGAATAAAAAATTTGGAAGTTAAATTTTCGTCACTTACAGAAAAGAGGGGGAACTGAAATTGGAATACATTTATACTATTACAAAATATACTTCCCCTACTATTATTTAAATATTAAAGTTTGTAAATAAATTTTAAACGAGCAACTAAGCCACATACATTTTTTTATTATTTTTTTCATCATACAATATATTTAATGTGAAAACATCGCATCTTTATTTTCAAACAAAATTCGAATTGAAAATTATTCCAAGTTAAGAAAAACATTTTTAGAAAAGAAAAAAAGTACTTATATATGTACTATACCGTAGACCAATTTCGCCAAGTCAAAAGATACCACCAAATCAAAAATTGTCTCCAAATGCTAAAAATGTTTCTAAACATGGGAAAAACAAATTTCCGAGCATTCGACGAATAACTTGGTAAAGGTTAAGAATTCCGTAACTTACTTCAAAATTGCCAACAAAATTGTGTCGAGTGTGTTCTCTTCATGTAGACTACCCAGTATAAACTCCATAAAAACGAATTTGAATGATGCCGTTCAAATCCGTAATGTTGCTTGTTTTCCGTTTTTTTTAAATAAATTAAAGTCTCTCAGGTACTTACGCACTGGATTGAAATACTCCTCATCAATATTTACGTAGATGCAAAATTTTAATAATTTTTTCTTACAAACTAAAATTAATATATTTTTTCAGTAATATCCTATAGCAGCACACTGCTGTATTTGGCGACAAAAGTTTTTCACCAAGTGGCGCTAAGGATAAACCCGCATTTTTTAAAATGGTGTCAGAGTCTAAAAAAAAAGGAAAAACGTGGTTTTTTAAGTGGCGCCAAGAGACGAAAAACTTTGGAAAAATGTGGGTTTCTAAAATGGACAATATAGGAACATATGAAACATCAAATGGCAAATAAGAAATTCAATACAAATTCTTTTCAAATTTCAGACATCCATACCAAAATTCTACCAATCTTTCTTCATATAAAAAACAATCATTGCTTTCTTACCTTTTATTCAGAAAAAAATCCATTCGTCGTGTTTTTACAATGAAAACACGGTTTCTAAAACGGATTCTATAAAAAAAACTGAAAAAAAAGCATCGCTTCTAAAACACAGTTGAAGAATGATGCTAACGAATGCTTTAGGCTGTGATGAACTAACGATCTACAATTTCTCTCAAACGCAAATTATTTTCATATTTCGGACATACATACCAAAATATTTTCAATCACGTTCACTCATTCATATTACGCAAATCATTTCTTTCTTACCTATTTCCTTCAAAAGAATAAAAAACAATTGGTCGAGATTGTAAAATTCAAAACGTGATTACCAGAAAATTGCTTAAACCCTTCAACATGAACGTCGGAAAAAATTGATCACTGTCCAAGTCCTGAAAAACTATTAAAAAAAATCCGGTCCAAGTTGGGTTACCACTTCCCTAAGTTTTGCTGGGTTACCATAGTATAAACTTTATCGGCGAAATGTTGGGCTAAAAAATTTTGTCGCCAAGATATGTGCCCTCCTAGGATTCATCCATTTTTTTCTGTTGAGGCTTCGGATTGATGTTTCAACATTTCAGACTTATTACTTCCCTGGAACTGATTTCTTTTTTCAGTGAAGCACCATAGAGGTGGAATACCAATCGCCTTATGCAATTTTGATGCACTTTCCCCGCAAGAGGAAGGCACCTAAGCTTTAAAGATGCGAAACTGTATTTAGGAATTTAATTTTGCCAAAGGCACCCAAACCTATTTTTAATAAACATGAAACAATAATTAATAATTTTAAATCAAAACAAGTGAACCGAACACGTGATTAAAATAATATTACAAATTATAAACAATATTATTATTTTCAAGAAAGTGTAATTAAGAAGATTGTGTAGTAGCACGCGCGGAAATGTTACAGTCTATAGAAAGAAATTATTTTCGAGCTTTTGTAAACGTAAGATTATTTTTTCCCCCTTTGAACACATAAATGAACGGATTTTCACAGCTGGTTAGGTACCACGGCATTTGGTGACGTTTTCTGATTTGATGAAATTTCTCGATGGTATAATACGTACCAAAAATGAGTTAATAAAATTAAAGCGATTCACTAATACATTTGTAGGAGAAAAGAAACAAAAATATAATTTGTTACGTTTTAAGTAAAATAAGTAAATTACAAAGAAACATTTCTTAAAAATTAGGATTATGTTTTAGTTTTTAATATTTGGAAGCTGAATATATACAAGATTAAACATTCATTCATCTCAGCTGTAAAAAAATAATTTGTATTTTCTGCAGAATTTTTATATATCTAAATCCGTTTAATCAACCAAATATAAAAAAACTTGTATCATTTTAGTTGTGGATAAAAATTGGATTTTGAGCATTTTTATTTCTATTTATATAAAATTCATGAAATAACATACTGATTTTAGTTTAAATAATGTAATTATATAGCTATAAAAATGCATATGTTCCTGAAGTTCTGCTCAGAAAGCTAATTTTAAGTAATTAAAATGATTAAAAATTGATTGCTATTTTTTAAAATTGTGATGAAGATATGTTAAGAATATGTTGTTCTCTCACATGCTTCATTGCACCCACCGCCCCTACTAATTCAAAGCACATGCATTTCATCGCATACTTGGTAGAAGAAAAACTAGTGAAATTTTTAAGAAAATTTAGAATAGTTTCATAAACAAACATAATTTTATGTACGAAACAAATTCTAAAACCAGTGCTTCTCAAACTTTTAACATTTGCGCGAACCTGCTTTAAATCACAGTTTTTATCGCGCCATACGAGTCATTAGTAATTATTAGTGACTAAAATTAAGCTAAATAATTACAATTATTATAATAATTATAATAGGTATTGTAATAAATTATCATAATAAGTTAAATAGTTATAATTATTCTAAACTTGCTCTTTTAAACTAGTATTGATAAATTATCAAATGCATTGTTCAGTACTGATACCTTTAAAACTCTATAATTATAAATGTATATGTTATTTTTTATAACATAAGAATGTATTTTATTATAAATTTTTCAGTAAAAGTCAATAACTATTTTAAATCTTTTATTTTTAACTTTTATATATGCATGCGTCCCCAACGTAGGGTTATCAAGCCCCGCTAGGGTGTGCCCTCCACAGTTTGAGAAACGCTGCCTAAAACCTAATAAATATTCATCACAAACAATAATTTAAATCGAACATCCATGTATCTGTGTTATTTTATAGTAAAAGTACACATAATTGATTCTAATCGTATAGGTTACACATTATAAGAATCTTTAAAATAATACGTTTATAAAATTCCGGTCAACAAAATCTTTGGAATCTATTACCACACGCACACACATAGTTAAGTTACGAACAAAATATTGTTACTTCCTTCTGTCAAACTCCTTATCGTGGTCACTGAAAAACATTTTCTTTTACCGCAAGTAACGGTAAAATAATCACTAATCTTTTACTTTTCTGGAAAATGCTTCCTCTTCGAACCGAACTGCAAAGTATTCTTTCTTCTTTTGCTATTTTTGAAACCATGGATACTGTTCATTATCCGTCTTTTGTTAATCGAGCTCTAAGTACGTCATTGATGGTTTTAATCAATTGCTCCTTTATTCATCCTTTTTTTTCTAGAAACAACTCCAGAATTTCTGTCTGTAAGTTAATTAAAATTAAGTGAAGGAAATAATTTATTAGCTGGGAGTTAAAAGGTGATCATTTTCCTGCTGTTCTTATTTTAAAGTGAATTTATTAATTATTTCTAATATAAAATAAGCACTTATGTAGATAATTATTTTTTCATTATCGATTATATAAAAATAATTTTCCTCGAAGGTAGTGAGTCTTAAAATGTTTCCATGTTAAGAAACTGCATTTAAATTAAGAACTCAATAGAAACAACTTCATATTAATATTCTAATTTGACTATTTTTCTTTCTGTGTGTGTAATTTGAAATCAATATATATGTCGAAACATTTTTAAATGCCATTAAAAACTGTTTTATGCTATGTAATAGTGTTATTGAAATTTTGGTCTTTGCCCGCTTCACTGACGAAAGTGTATTGTGGCCGAAATCTCGATAGTAAGTCAGGAGAGAAAAATTTTCGGGAATGAAATGAGCTGGAGTGATTTTTGTTGCAAATGTGTGGTTGCCAAGATGCCAAATTTGGAAGCTAAAAATAGACTTTCTACAAAAATTCAGATAGTTCTGGAATGATTATTTGGCAATAAAACTTTATAAACGCCAAAAAAGTGTTTCTTCTAATCTACATAAGTAGGATGCAGGAAGCAACAATGGAGTCACATTTGACAGTGAATGTGCATATCATTGCACTATTGTGCTCAATAATTGTTTTATTTGAATGTGTGATATTGTAGATATAAGCTTGCGTGTTAAGGCTGTCTTCAGATAATGTTAAAGAATAGGAACCAAATTCGGAATAATTTTTTAAGATAAAAAATGACTTAAACGTTAGTACCATATTCTGGCTTCTCTATCCTGTAGAAAATCACTTATTTTATCATACTACTCTTTTTATCCGAGTTGATAAACTTTTTCTTTTACAAAATGTGTTTCGCATTTTTTTCTCCTATACTCTAATGATAAATGAACTATCAATTTACATGTTAAATGTAAAAACGGATTATTTATAAAGTATTTTGAACTTTTAAAAACATTATATTCTAAACAAATGCAAAAGTTACAATGTCACAACTTTTTATAAAAAATGAGGTATTTTTTCTGTTCGAAAATATGCTCCGAGTTAAATTCACACTGTCTTACATATGGCGAAAACAGACTTAATTATATCATATTGGAAGAAAATATATTATAATTCCTAAGCAAGTACCTAGAGAAACTGAAAAAACTTGCCTGATAATTACATGGACCATTCAGGTACTTATAAGACGCAACTTACCACAGAAATTCTTAACAGTCAAAAGCATTTATGAAATTTTATTTAGACGTTATGGCTTAGTAAATTTATTTTTTTCATTTCAAGTGACATTATATATAAATGCCTACTTTTAAATTTATCTCTCTCAAATGTATAATCTCTTCTAAATACCGAAGAATATTACTTTTTATCAAAGCAAATGCAAACATACTTTATGTTCAGCTAGCATATTGTAAACATTTCGAATTTTTTAAATTGCTAAAAAACATAAAACAAGAAAGTTTTACATTTGCAGATTGTTTCCACATTTAGTTAACAGAAAATAAATAATTTTGGTTAAGTAATCGACTATTTTAGTTTGTACGAAATGCTAAATTTATTGCTTGTTATACGTTTATTTTATGCAGCTTTCATGGACTGGTGAAGCCAATCTTTTCATATTAGAGCAAAAAGATGTTTATTTTTGATACACAAAGAAAATGTAAGAATATTTTCATCAAATTATGGAAATTTGAATATTTTGACTTGCGTAGTTAGAGCACATTTATTTATATACGACTAGAATATGGTTTCTCGAGATTTTGTATTTGTAAACCAGAACTCAGTTATAAGAGTTATAGTTAAGATACGACGAAATATTAAAGAACGTAAGATGCATAGAGGTTTCTGTCATTTTATAAAAAGAAATCATGGACAGAAAAACACGCTGAAAATTTTTTCACACATTGCTCGCAAAAATCTATGTTTATGTTAGTTCTCAGTAAATTAAGATATGTACAAATAATTCGCATGCGTTTATTAATATTCATTACGTATTTTAATGTTTTCTAAAATATATTAAACACATAATGTTTATCTGTAAAGCTGAAAAAAAAGTTATAAAAGCTTCATTAAATTTAACACTTTTTGCAAGTAAAATATTTTGGAGTGGGACTAAAAATGAGCATGTGTTGACTGATAAAATTTTTAAAGTTAGGTGTGAAAGTAAAAAGTAAAATATATATATATATATATATATATATATATATATATATATATATATATATATATATATATAAATATAAAGTATAATAATAAAATAAAAGTGAAGAGGTTCTGGAACCTACTCCAGCTCAGGTGTCATCCACGTCACTTGACCATGGTTCAAAATTACGTGGTCCGTTGCCGAAAGCCCTCCTGTAGCTGAACAGTGCGACGTTAATATTCAATCAATCAATCTATCTATCTATTACCTACAGTGCTAAAGAAGGAAGAAATTGGAATTCACAAGACACAACAAAAGTAGATACAAAAGAGTCTTTGGACAGAACTGAAGACCTATTATGATTTCTAAAGCTGTAGCTGAATTACGCCAGCGACATATGGTTAGCAATGATTTATGGATCCAACCTTCCCCATACAGCAGACTTTCGGCATAAATAGGGGGAAAAAAGCCATGTTGAAAAGTTAAGCATATTTCTAACACGTGGATGATAAACCTGACAATATAGTTAAATGAAATTAAGAAAAGAGAACAATAATGAATCTCTCAAAAGGAGAAGAAGAATAATAAATAAAAATTATAGAAAAAATAGGATAAAAACTTACATGTAAAATAAAAACTTTGGAAATCAAAAAATTAACCTTCTACGTTAAGATCCTACGAGAAACGACGTAAAGGATAGGAAAATCAACACAAGGAAAAAAACCGTGGTTCCACCTGTATAGTTATTCTGCAATTAAACTGACCAGTGATATATTTTAAAGTAAACTAAACATAAGAAATGTTAAATAAAATAATGAACAAAGTTAAGTATAGATAATATAGAATAGAAATATATTTAAAAGTAAATTTACTGGGATTATTATATACTAAAAAGTTATATTGTAATTAAAATAAGCGCTTAAGATAATTAATTTTTTTAAATATTAATATATACACTGGTGTGCAAAAATTAAGGACGAATTCGAAAAATTAGCATATCAGCTGAACGAAGAGGCAGAGCGGACAGAAAGACCAATCAGGAGATTAAGTATGGTGATGTACGGTAGCAAATGCGCAGATATGCAGGTAGACGTAATGGGGGAGTGTCTGAGTAGTATAAAGCATGTTGTCGGTGTAACATCAGTATTTCTGGCAAAGAGATTGATTGCACGCCGTATAGCAGTTAAAATCACACCGAGTTGCTGCCTCAGCGAGAAATGGCGAATAATCAATCTGTTAGACGACATCTGGACGCTTTTACCCGAGTTCGAATCATTGGGAGAAGTTGGAGGAAGGCCGCAGTGTGACAAGTGTGGCTGCAGAGTTCGGAATTGCTCACAGCATCGTTTCACGACTTTGGAGACAATTTCAAACTACAGGAACAGCTATCCGGGGGTTCAGTAGTGGTCGGCCACGAGGAAGCACACCCGCCAATGACCGGTACATTGTCTTACAGGCCAGAAGAAACAGGCGGCAGACAGCGGGAGAAATCGCTAGACACACGACACAGGCGACTGGACGACCGATATAGCGTTTTACCGTGGCCGGAAGACTGCACGGTGGTGGTCTGTTTGCACGACGCCCTGTACGGTGTGTACCTTTAACGCCTGTCCATCGGAGAAGGCGTTCTCTGTGGTGCCGGGAACACCGGAATTGGAGAGACAATGAATGGGGACGAGTACTCTTTACAGATGAGAGCAGATTCAGTTTGAGTTTCTCATCGCATACTCATCTGGAGAGAGCGGGGAAGCCGCAATCATCCCTCGAACATCATTGAAAGGGACAGGTATGGAGGTCGCGGTGTTCTCGTTTGGGGAGGCATCATGCTTGGTAGTCGTACAGACCTTCACATCTTCGACGCAGGTTCAGTCAACGGGACCCGTTATTGTAACGAGATTCTTCTTCCATATGTGCTGCGTCTTTTTAGAGGCGCTATGGGTCTGCAGTTCCTTTTCATGGACGACAATGCACCATGTCATCACACAGTAGCTGCCGAACAGCTCTTAGAGAGTGAGGATATTGAACGTATGGATTGGCCGGCACGATCTCCGGATCTCACTCTTATCGAGCATGTTTGGGATTTTCTAGGCAAACGCTTGGCAGCTCGTACCTTACCACCAGTAACGATTTGTGAGCTTCGATTGGCTCTGCAAGACGAATGGGCAGCATTGCCTCAACAACTCATTGACGTCCTCATTCTCAGCATGGGCAGACGCTGTGAAACCTGCCTAGCAGTCAGGGGAGATCATATTCCCTACTAAAGACCGGATGTTTCTTGCTGGACACCCATCACAGGGATGTTTCGGCCTTCAGTCGCATTGCGCTCCATGCTACTTTTTCAATCAAGCTTCTTTTTATCCCTCTGATTTCTCTTTTAGTAAGTGTTGCTTACATTACACATGTCCTTACGTATTGGGGATCTTACGGTATTAAATGTGTTGATTTGGAAAGCTTTTGTACAAAGTTATATTTAAAAAATCGCCTCGTCCTTATTTTTTGAACACCAGTGTATATATATATATATATATATATATATATATATATATATATATATATATATATATATTTATAACTTCTCTTTTAGTATACTGTATACAAAAGACAAGTACCAACAAGAAAATTTAACCATTAATAAAATTTGATTTTTTTTTTTCGTTTTGAACAAATAATAGTGTACAAATTTGTTTCTACTTAATGTGTTCTTTTAACCCTTTAGTGGGCAGAAAGCTAAAATAATTTTTTCTGTGATACAGTACTTGATAAATATAATGTTCTTATCCTCTATAAACATTATTTAGTCCCCCCAAAAAATATCTGACCAAGGTTTTTTTTCCTGGGCGGTGGCTAGGCGTATAACCACTGCACACTTAAGACATTTAACTTACTTTTGAGGACATGAACAGTTAATCATATTGCAAAAATCATTTTTATGAAAAATTAATATGTATGTAATAACAATTTCAATAACGATTAAATACAAAGTATAAGTGTAATTAAAATAATATATAATAGAATAAATGTACACACGCAACATAGAATATATATAGAATACTTAGAATCTACATTGAAATTAGTATACATCCGCATTTTACATTTTATTTAATTTTAGTATAAAAAGTTAGAAGTAAAGTAATTTTTTTGAGAATTTAAATGAGTTATTTCACAACTTTGATGAGCTATTTCCTACGGAACTTTATAATATGCAAACATTTACTCCGAAATATTTTCAAACTCGAGTCTTGTACCACATATTGTAAACAAAGTATGTTTATATTTCACACCCCAAACATTCTCACATGATTATAAGGGATTTCTCTTCAGTGGAGAAATAGCGAATATTTCTAGGTCAATTTTATGTTCTAAGATGGCAGTGGATAGAGCCTCTATCCACATATAAAAGCTTTCCAAAAACCTAAATAAAACCTTTTTTTTAATTGCACATTTGCTTGACTCATTCAGATGAGAGAAAAGTATATTTAAGACATGTCGAATTTTTTTTTCAAATATGAGACATTTTATTTATAGTAATCAAAATACAATTTGTAGATTTACTCTGAGAAAAACTGTTTTTAACTACCCATCAGAGCACATGAAATGCAAAAAAAAAGGTATCGTCCTGCCATTTGAATTGATTTTTATACGTTTTAACTTCAATTAACGCGTGTTTAGACTAAATGTTCATCACCTGCTGGGAGAATTTTTTTTAAATATGTAGCTAGACCTATTAGGGTTGAAACATTTTTGTAACACCTTTTGTTTAAATATATTCTAAATACGAATGTGAGCATAAATAATTGCTGAGACTACTTTTTCATAAGGTAAGCAAGAAGAGTTATAAATTTTATTTCATCATCCATAATTTAATTAATCAATTACTCAATTAAATTAAATTTTAATAATTGAAAGTTACCAGGATATATTCGCGTAAGAGAATCAGAACATCATATTCATTTTAAAAAATTGTTTTTTCAATTTTAGTATTAAATAATTGTGCGTATATTTCTGAATTTAAAAATATATAACACTTATATATATATATAAAATTCGTGAAAAAATAACCGTAAGATAAAAAAAAGTAATTAATAAAAGTGTAAGCAAACGCCCATGCCAACCTTGGCACTTTTTAAAAAATAGTTCATCTTGTGTTTGACGTATGTAAACCATTATATTGTTTTTACTAGAGAATAAATTTATTATTTTTCTCTTTTTAAGGCAACTTGAGCCAAAAATCACAAAAAATCGGGTTTTTTATTTTCATTGAATCTTATTCTTTGCATTTAATATCTTTCGATTGATATATCACTTGTGCATGTCGGAAAGTTAGAAGTTGAATAAAACTTCATTTGAAAACAAATTACCAATTCAGCCATATTCCCTTTTTAGAAAAAAAAAGCTAAAAATGCGTTATGATAAAAAAAATCTATCTTATAAATAGAAATAATAACTATAAAAAGGATGTGTAGTATTAAAAAGCAGAATATTTCCGTTTAAATACAATAATGTAAGTTTTCTTCCTTGCGAAATTTGTGCATGTAAAATTTTTAAATTAAGGCATTTTATATTAATAATTTTATAATTTCAGTTCTTATTCAATATATTTTCATACAAATGTAATACTTTAATATTATAAGAAGAAAAACAGCTAAAATTTCTGTCGTGACAGAAAAAAAATTTTAACGTTTTCTTGAATTTTCTTGTGCAATTGGTACTCTCTAAAAGTTGATCATTTATAAAAATGTGTGGGTTGAAAAACATATGAAAATGAAATTATTTTAAAAAAAAAACGTTATAAGTAATATCTTAAAGTGGTATTTTAACTTTAATTAAACATAATAATTATTTTTTTATATACTTTAAAGTGGTTTTCTCAGTTTGTGTTTTTCGAAACCCTCTAGTGCATTCAAAAGGCTACTCCTTCGACAATTATTTACCAATCACTTCCATTTTTTTCCTGCGTGTTAAAAATAAAGCATGTAATTAAATTAGGGATCCGTTTTGCTATAAACTGAATACTTTTTAAAAAAAAATAAAATATAAGACATGTTGGCTTTTTCGTTGATTTTTAGCCTGTATATCAACATTTTATTTTTTTTCAAAAACGAATGCAAAAAAAACCGCATTTATTTAGAACATCCATAAAAAATATTATAAAAATTTCAGGTCAAAAAATTAATTTTTACAAATAAGGGTAGGATTTTTAAAATTTTCCCAATTTTCTTCAAAGATTTTAATTTTTAAATTTGTGTGAATAATGTATGAAAATTTTCATCTGTGGTAACATTTTCTTGAATAGAAAAATTGTATAAAATGCTAAAATATAATTTTTAAATACGCAAATAAAAAAGTTTGCTCAAAGGGTACCAAGTCCACTTAATGTCTAATCGGTAGACGTAGTAGCCAAGTGGTATAGGTATCAGATCGTGGCTGGCTTTGTCACGAGTTTGGGGCCCAGTACCACTAAAGACCCTCCGTGTAAGGCAACGATTCACGCTAAATCAGTCGAGAGCTGAAACGTCCTCCCGTTGGTATGGTGTGGTAGTTAGGAAGGGGAGTACAAGCCCAGTTGTCATCCACGTCATTTGACCATGACTCACAATTACGTTTCCCGTTACCAAAAGCTTTCGTGTAGCTAAGCAGTGCGACGTTAATATTCATTCATTAATGTCTAATAGTTTTTTTAAAAAAATAGTTTTTCATGAGAGGAAGGAAAAAATTGAGTTTTTACAGTTTTTTCGGAGAAATTACAAGATAACTTTATCAAAAAATTATTTGAGCATATTTTATAAGTCTTATAATTTTAATAAAAATCTATCTTAATATATTACTATAAAAATATGTTCATTATATTCTGAATAGTATTATGCGTGTGCGAGAAATATTTTACATATTTAAGAGATACTTTTTTACAAAATGGTACCTAATCATAAGCATGTGTTATGAGATATCCAGAATTATGACCAACTTAAATTAAATAGAAGAAAAAAAATAGAAATAAAAAACTGTTTTTGAACTTCACAGAATGATTAAAATCTCTTTACTAAGATCACAAAAAAAATCTAAAAGCTCTAATAGAAATTTTTAAAGGTAAACAAAGCGTTCCCATAAGCAAAGAGTCTGAATTTTGGCATTGTACTCTTTCGAGCATGTCCTGGTGCCCTTAGCACGAGCTTGAAAACAAAAAAAACAGAAGAACGTAGCATTTACATCCCGGAAAGAACATTGATTAAATGTATCATAATTTACCACACGCGCGATATGTTTTACTCCTCACAAATGCTTTATGTAATATCAATGAATTATCTGTGTTTCTTTCCTATTGTTTAATATTATTCAGAAATTTGATATTATTTGAATAAACATTTTTTAAATAGTTTAATCATTGTTTTCAAAACACAATGGATTTTCAAATTAATAAAACAGTATTTTTATTGTAAGTTTTCATTTAAATATTCAAATTTGAATTCTAAATGCAGGAGACAAAATAATTCAAAAATTATATATTTCCTTTACTAAAATAATCTATTATTTATCTACTTTATTTCTTTTTAAATAAAATCGAGAATACTTCTAACTTAAAATAAACCATTTGTAATATGCCAAACTGCTTTCTCCAATAAATAAAAAATTCAACTTAAATTACGAACTTCAGCAATAATTTCTCGATCGCTGTTTCGGAAAAATCCTTGCCATGCTTGTTTCTTCTCTGCAAAACCACCGCATCCAAGAAAAAAGTCTAGAAATGCCCAGAAGTAATTGTTCACTCTTATAAAATTTTGTTTTAACGATTGCAATCATTCCTGGTTTTTCACAATCGTTAGTGGCTGAGTAAACAAGTTAATTATTAAAGGAATAAGAATTGTTATTGCAATCCGAGTAATTAACTGCCGTCCTATCAAAAACAGTCTTAGTCATCAAACGCTGGTATTGTCGTTAATTACTTCACCTCACATCTGTAGAAATTTATTTTTAACTACAAACATAAGATGCTGGTATATGTTGTTTTTGGTAAATACAAAAAAACCGACTACGTTAAACTGATTTTCAATACGCATAAATGGATAATTTTCATGATATTTAATGTCATTTAGATTGCAATATATGCATAAAAAAACAAATATTTTTAAGGACATTTTGACAAAAAAATTTATTTAAATAAAATATTTTGTCAAAATAATAATATTTCAATAATATTCTTTTTTCAAATGTTCTGCTTAACATGAAAATGATCCTATTAAATCAATATTTTGCCTGTATAAAGCTCAGACCTCTGTTCAGTAACTAGAATTTTGAAAATATAATTAAAATGGGTTTATTATATTTTTTTTTTTACGACAACAGAGGGAGCAAATTTTAAAAAAAAAACCAAATAATTATTTCAATTGGTCATTCACTCTAAAAATAATTACAAAATTTTTTTCAAAAAATACTAGTTTATATTCTGTAGAAAAAACAGGCAAAAATTAAATAAACACTTTTTCACAAATGAGATACATTTTATCAAAACATATTCAAGTTTTTTTGCAAAATTGTTATTTGTAACGGTTCTCTTACGACATTACTGGGTAAAACAAAATAATATGGATAAGACTCGGAGTAATTTAAAATAGTTTTAATGCCATAAAATTTTGCATTCAAAAGACAGACATTTAGACACAATACAGGTGCTTGTGACAGATTCTGCATTTCAAGTTGAATTTTCATTTTTTAAAGTTCGAATTCTCTTTGTTGCTGAAAAATATCAATCACTTTCTGTTTCTCCTCCAGTTCCGCAACTTTTGGTTTTTTCTGTTTCAGTACGTTCTTCCACAATGACGCTAAATCTTTAAAAAATTCATCATACCTATCGCTGTTGGTTATGAGATTCTATTAGTTCAATAATTTTGAGATTGTCATATAGATCCAATTCTGTTGCCAAAACATTCGTCAAATCCTCCTTTCGAATCTTCCCAAAAAAAATGTTTTCGTCACTTTTAGATTATTTCAAAGTTAATTTAGTAAAGTTCAATTAAAATTAATGAATTAAAGTTCACTCAAAACTGTTAATTCTGTGATCTGAAAATATTATAGTCAAACAATTCTTATGCACTTAAAGTTTCCGATACATACAAAAAAATACTCTATACTATAATACACTCTTACTAATTCTCTGATTTCAAAATGTGCTAATTAATTTTCACATCAATATTAATGAGATTAAAAAAAACAAATTCTTCAAAAAACAAATTCTTCAATATCAACTATCTTCTATATTTGTACTTCAATATCAAAATAATAATATTTCAATAATATTCATTATTAATCAAAAGAGTATCAGCACTTAACATGAAATCATTTAAATTAAATCAAAGAAAAATTTCGTTTTCGTAAGGTAAATAAATTAAAATGTTTTTAATCAAAAGCAATTCAAATACGTTTAAATAGAAATACCATTCATAAATTATTTCATTCACTCTGAAATTAATACTATTACAAAATTGTTTACACTAAAAAGTACTTGAGATTATATTTTCCAAAAAAATTTAAATAAAAAGCACAAATGTTTATACTTTATCAAAACATACAAGTTTTCAAATGTTATTGTAATACTTCATAATAAATCATGTACTTCACAAAATAATAATTTTTATATTAAAATAAGAAGTTCAAAATATTATGATAAAAATTGCATTCAACTTAAAACTTAATTAAAAGTTTAGTAATCAAGAAAGAATCAAACTGAAATTATTTGAATAAATATCAATCACAATAATTTCTAGATAAAAAAAGTGTATATATATATATATATATATATATATATATATGTATATATATATATATATATATATATTAATGGCATAAAATTCTTAATTAGTGAGTAAATATACATTCATAAATAACCTTCAATTAGCTTTAATCAGAACAAACAATAAAATGCAAGTTTCGTTTTCAAAAAAAAGTATTAAGAATACTGACAAATAAATAAAAAAATGTGAAAATATCACTTAAAATTCAATTACGTCACTATATACTGTTACACACAATTCATACTAAGAACAATAATATATAATCACTGTTCTTATACAGAATAACAGAATAAGGTTATTTAGAATAAACAACACTTATCTGTTCACAGGTTTTCTCGGTGAAAACATTAATTTATTGCAGGGTTGCGTATTCTCTATTTGTTGTCGGGTGACAACGTCTCAAACTAAGTGGAAAAAGCAAGAGAAAGTTGGGAATCTGCTCGGATCGGCCCCACGTTGGGCGCCAATTTGTAACGGTGCTCTTATGTCATTACTGGGTAAACCAATATAATGGATAAGATCTCGGGGTAATTTAAAATAGTTTTAATGACATAAAATTACACATTTACAAAGGACAGACATATAGACACAATACAGGTTAAACATTTAAAGGAAATAAGGGGAAGTTAAATGCATTACATAGTCCAGGATTGGACAGCGAGAGGAGTAACGTTTACTCGTTCAAATCCCAACTTTCTCTGGTGGTAATACAGAGCTTCGGTCGGTAATGCCTCCGTTACAAGTACCGCCATCTACATTTTTTTCTTCGAATTAAACCGTGTGTTACATATTTCAATAAAAAAATTTTGTCAAATTGTCCTTGAAACAATTTTACGCATGTTTTCTAATCTGATTGAAACTAAATATCACTAAAATTATCTATTTATGCACTTTTTTAAAATCACGGTTCCGAACGTAGTCGGATACCTTAAGCCTCACATTAATGGAAGAGTTCGAAATCAAATCAGTGGTGATTCGAGGATATTTCATTTTATGAGAGTTTCGGTAACGAACCATTCAAATTATTTTATTTATGCATTATTTTTATTTCTGAAATTAGGTAAACAGTTTTATTTTTATAGATTACTTATATTACTTATCTATTGATCAAGAATTTCCATTCAAATTTAGAATTAATTTAAAGTCTTGTTAAAAATAATTCAGTTATAGTTTAAAAGACTTTATTCTCCGGTTGCGTGTATTTAATAAAACCAAGTATACTTTTTTCCAAGAACATATGGGTCTATTGTTTTAACTCAAATAAGTGGAAAAGAGAGAAAAATACATTACATTTCAATTGATTTATGAAACTGTTGGGTAGAGATAAATCTTACTGAAAAGATTCATAAGAAAATAAATTGTATAATTTGTTATTTAACTATAATGTCTGTATTTAAATCTATATTTGTAATACAAGCACAACGCCACTAAGTTCTTAGAACTTTGAAGCCTTTAATGAAAGACAAGCAGACAAGCAATCAGATATACGGCTGTTCTTTAAAGTAACGGCACATTTTTTTTATATTTTTAACCTTTTGTATACCAATTGAAAAAAATAAATTATGATCACACATACTACTAATGTTATTTGGAATACACTAATTCATTGCTCTTATTGTGTAGTGTTTATAGTACATATTACAGGCCATGCCCAAATAATTTGTTAATTATTTTAGGTTCTAAAATGATACTATTATTATAGTCTAAAATCATCATTATTTTTTTTATCAAGAGGTCTGTCTGAAAATATAAATGATTTTCAAACGGGTATAATTCTTTTAAATTTAAATTAAATGATCCGAATCTTTTAAATATTATTTAAAATAGAATGGGGCTTCAGAAAAGTATAAAATGTTTAAAATATAATAATAATTTTAAAAGTCATAAGCATATGAAAATTCTATAATAAATATTAAGTATTTTTTGCTTTGCGCACGCTATTTTCTAAAATATTAGCCTTTGATGTATAAAACTTTATAGAATTATACAATGCATCATACTCTTTAAACCCTACCTAATTTTAGTATTATATATCTTTTGTATTTCAAAATATTTGTACAATATTATAATTTTTTAAATATTTTTGAAAAATGAATTTTTTTGGTTTATTAAAATATGTAAGTTATTATTCTATTTATATAAAAGTAGCTACAAAGTATTAAGAATACATTTGTCTTTATAAATAAACTTATAGCTAGTAATTAAACCTACTTTTTAAGAAAATAGCATGCGCGACGTAAAACTTTATAAATATTTCTTATAGAAAAGTTTCTTATTTTCATATGCTTATAAATTTTAAAATTATGATTATATTTTAAACATTTTATACTTTTCTGAAGCTCCATTCCTTTATAAGTAATGTGTAAAAGATCGGAATTATTTAACTTAAATTAAAAGAAATTATACCTGAAAATTGTTTATGTTTTCAGACCCCTAGAGAAATTTAAAACCCCTGTGACCTCTTAATGCCTAGTGTTCTGTATCCCCCAAAACAATCTTATAAAATATAGAAATACTCATTCAAATAATTATAATGATTTTACCAAAAATAAAGTTATTTTAATACTTTTGACTTAAAAAGTATTTGGCTTAGTTGTGACAAATCTATACGGAACCTTATCACTAACCTTCTGAGTCGTCCTTTTTAGGGAAATTTAATTCCCTACCTATTTCCAATCAACTCCAAAAAGCGGACAGGATTCCTTGTTATATGCAGATTAGATAAAGTATTTAAGTCAAACGGAATAGTAAAGTTAGAGCAGTAGGAGAGAGATTGAAGCAGAAAGTTATAGTGAAGTTAAATTGAAGATTTCTTGTTGGAAGATTTAATCTCAGATAAAAGCTGAGCTGAATTGCAGTGTGGTAAATATTAGTCTTATTATTGCGAATGAAATTAAAATTAAATGTTCAATAAGAACATAGTATATAATTCTTGGATCTCTTATCGTGGTAATCTCTGCGTGATCGTTATTTAATTGTTAATTAATTGGATCATTAATTAAGTCAATTTAAAGGATATTACCTTTAAAACCTCATAATACTAGTTAGATATATTTGTTAAAAAGTCTTTGATTCTATTTGGATAAGATAACCAAATAAAGAAAGTTGTTTATAAAAATGGCTACTGGTTCTTACATGACTCCTATTTATTCTCGTTCTCAAAGTGAGGTCCAAGGAGACCTTCACATAGTTTTAGTATAGACATTTTAATACTGTTAACAACGTCTATATTAAATCATGTATTTTAAACTAGATTAGCTCCTTTATATAATATATAAGTACAAATTACCACAATTTGCTTTCTTAAATAAGATTTTACATTATATTTCACGTAGAATTGATATTTGCTATTTTAGAATTCCTTTACAAGATTCTACAGTGCAATTGATTAAAATATTTTAAAGAGTATTAAAAAGTCCATAGATTCTACAGAGAAAGAACAATCCTTTTAAGATGCTTTATCACTAATTACATCATGCATTTTTTATTTCATATAAAGTATTCTGTATAGATAATTCATGCGCAATAATTATATATCTGGGAAAGTTATATAGTTTTTTTCTGGAATATTGTCATGAATTACTAAGATTTAAATATGCATTTAAGTTCGATAAGAGAATACAGTCCAAACTTTATATTACGAATTTTTCTATACAGCGAACTTTTTCCTGGAACCTTAAACAATTCACGATTTTCTTCGCAAAATAACCTCTCTATAGCGAAGTGCATTTTCTATATAACGAAGTTTTCCTTTTGTGATTCAATTTTTGTTCTCCCTTTTCTTAAAGTATTTCTGAAAAAATTTTAAGTTATTCTCTCTTTAATACATTTTACGGTGGTCACAAATCTTTAACTGCTTTTATTAGATCATAATTTGCCGAGAGCAATAGGGTTCCGGATGTTTCATCCTAGAAGTGCAAACTTTAACTCCCATTGCGCAGTTCACTAGAAACATCTTCGATATTCTCTTTCACCCTCAGTGGAGTTGTCCGGTGTCCTAATTATAAAATAATCCATGTTTAATATTACGCGTATTCTTTAAATTATATAATGTCCTTGAAATTCATTCATTTCAGTATACAATTTTTTCCTGTTATTAAAATTATAATTTATTTAAAATTATTTTGTATTATTATTTTGAAAATACAGTGAATTCTTCCACATTCTTTGTTCTTGTTTTCCTTTAAGTTTTTCTTTTATTTATGGGTAAGATACATAAAATAAACATATATTAATTTAAAAAAAGGTATAAATAATTATTTTTTTAATGTATAATGTTTATGAGTTTAAATTTTGTTTTATGTGGTTTATAAATTATATTAAAATAGGAACCACTCTATAAGGAATTTTCCATAGAACGAACTTTTTTTCCAGGATTTAGCGACTTCGATACATAGAGGTCCAACTGTAAATTCATGTAAAACTATTTGCCTCAACTAACTTATATTCAAAGAAGCTATTCTCTATCAGTGTGGACACCCTGATTTTTAAGCCTCTTTTCAGTATTTTAACATTTCCTCTGCTGTCTTCTTGTTGGAGGGTCCATGATGTACATATGGATAAAAAAGAAGCTTTAGATTGCTCCGAAGTTGTTGAGGATAGCTTCGTCAACCTCAACAGTTTTATCAAAGAAGATCAAATTTTCTGGGATGATCTTGAAAACACTGAAGATATGTTGTGGAGACAGTTGGGCAATTTGGACAGTGAATTGTGTATCTTTGTCTGTCAGTTGAGATTTTCATTTATTTTACGTGTTTTGTTCTAAGTCTGGTTATTATGGATGCTATAATACGGTATTTTGAGCGCCTATGGAATATAATATTTAAAATTATTGTTTATTTTAGTCTTCGGCAGGCAACTACATAGGCGTCGATGAGGGTCATGTGTTTAGATGATTGGGAGGAGTTATGTATTCCTTGTCAAATTCATCTACTTTCCACCGAGGATGTTTACGTGGGTTGGTATCCATTTCAACGCGCATGATCTCTTTTCTGTGATGGTTCTACCTACGGATTGGATGATTTTGTGTCTGATTTGGCACTTGCCTTACTGGATGGCTTGCAGCGCGGACCTTGAATCTGAAGATGACAATGCCACTGGATTCTTAGATGCTTCTCTTTATGTATTTCATAAGATATAAAATAAGTTTTAAACGTTGCTTACAAACATTTCCTACTCACGTGTCAATGATATTTTCATAATTTTAATTATATTTAATATTTTCTTGCATATCATCTACAAACTAGAAATGTTGAACCATTATTCAATAAATTTAATGAAAAAACTCCTACTAAACAAACTAAAAATCATTCAATATCTTAGTTCCCCATTAATTCCAGAGTGATAACCATTACATTTGTGGGAATTTGCGTGTAATTAATCCTTATTGGACTCTTGAAACATCAATTTTACAAATATATACTCATAGCTTAGAGAAATGAGTATTTAAACTCTTTTAAAGCTATTTATTTTCATAGCTGTAGCTGAATTTTAAGTACATGTATTATTTTTAATTAGTGCACAGCACTAGCACAGAAACACATTTAGGAAGCTAGTTATTCGAAATTTAAGTCGCTAATTAGTCGAAATTTAAGTTAACGTTACTTTTTAAAATGGTAAAATTTAAAAAAATAGCACATCTGTATAATTAAATACCTTAAGTATGAAAACAAAAGAAAAATCCAAAAAATGTAACCTTTTTATATGTTGGCACTCAATACTGCTCCAAGAAAGGATGGAATAATCGGAAAAAGTATTTCCAATCCGCACACACATCTGAAGTTAACACTCTTTAAATCAAAATATAGTGTACTTTAAAACCCAAGGCCATCATAAAATTTCCGTCAAATAAACTGTCAACAATTTGGCAGTTATATCTACTCTAGTGGGGGGGCTCATGGAAGCATGCGGTTGCTACAAATTTGATACTCCGTTCCATTTGGCGTATCTAGTGCTGGCGTGTCAAAATACTTTAGGCCACCGATACAAATACAAAGGCGAGGCTGCACTTCAATTCAGACTTTTATCAACAAACATGTCACAAAAATTTTCTCTTATCTTAGAAATTCAGAACAAGAACATTTTTATAAATCAAATTATTAAGTTTTTTTTAATTATTCATTGCTGGTTTTGTAACGTCCAAGAATTCTTCAAGAATTGAATTCTGAAGATTAAAATTCACCCTTGCCCTACGACTAAATTCAAAGAAAACATTGCAATTTATTTAAGGATCTGAAAGAAATACAAACGCCTAATATAATCATTAGTTTTCTCCCTAAAAAATTAAAATAAAATATCAAAAAAAAAAAAAAACTTGGCAGCATGTGAGCTTAGTGTCCGGCGTGCCATGAATTCAAGCCTAGCATCGCAGAAGTCCAGTCGTGTAGAATGAGCTGTTGCACCTTAAATACATCGAGGCTTAATCGTCCTCCCGTTAGTGTGGTATGGGAGTTAGGAGAAGTGGTGCCAGCTCTAGTTTCGTCCTCGTCACTTGACCACTGTTCAAAAGAAAGATGTCTGTAGCCGACTGATGGCTTAGTTGGTTTGTCGCTGACCTTCTGCACCCAAGTTTGTGGGTTCAACCCTCTCCCAAGTCGATGGATTTCCACGATGCAGAAAATAGACAACGGCCATGACATATAATTATGGGGCATGTAAAAATCCCCAAGATTGCCCGATTGGCTTGGCTCCCTTAAAATTAAATTCAGAAGTTCAATTTCGCATCGTCAGAGCTCAGGTGCCTCCATCTGAGGAAGAAACTGGGCATCAAAATTGTTATAGCCTATATGGTGTCGAAATAAAAAGTGATACGAACTCCTGGGGAATGAACCAAGTCTGCAGAGGTAAATAATACCAATATGCAGCCCCATTATGTAGAATGAGTTAGTGAATATCAATGTCGCCCATTATTTTTTTTTATCCTTTATCTTAACGTTTAGCTACATGAAAAGCTTTACATTTAAACACAGTTTAATGTTACAAATTGGTTATTTTCGAAATGACAGACCACTATTAAATTTTGAACCATGGTCAATCGTAATAAACGAAAAGTTGCTTCTGATTTAATGGAGACAAGAAATGGACTACACCTGAGCTGGCACCCCCCTTATAAAAAAAGATATCCGTCACCAAAAGCCCTCGTATAGCAGAATAATGTGAAGTCAATATTCTCCCAAAATTTTTTTGAAGTAATTACTAAAACAGTACAAATACCAGCTTTCTAAATTTATTTCAAGCAATAAGACAATATTTTTTCGAATGCTTATTGAATTTATAACATATGTAACTTTTTTTAATCCTCATTATTTTTTTATCCTTTATCTTAACGTACGGTTTAGTTTGATGCTCTATTAAAAGGTTGCTTTAACATGAACGTTATCCAGATAGGTTTAAGAGCTTTACATTTAACACAGTTTAATGTTACAAATTGCTTAGTTATTTTCGAATGTATTTATAAGGATTAAAAACTATTCAAATGAATGCTATTAAATCCAAGGTTTGAATCAAGTGGTTATTCTTTCTTTTAATCGTAATAAACGAAAAGTTGCTTCTGATTTAATGGAGACAAGAAATGGACAAAATCTCGGTAGCTTATTGTACATCCACTTTATTATAAACACATATAATAAACAAATTTTAAATAAAAGATGTATTTGTCAATAAAAATATCAAAACAATTTCAGAAAATTCTTGATTTAGATACAATTGCAATGCTGTAACATATTTATATATATCTCAACCTTGTTGATTTAAATACTTATTGTAACTACGAGTTTTTGAATAAGCTCAATATTATTTGTACACTTGCGATGATAACTAATTATACAAGGTCGTTTCCACTTTCCCCATCGGAGTGTGAACGTTTGTCGCCCAAGAAGGTCTTCATATCTCTTCTGCAGACATGGTTCTAAAACAACCAAATAATGAACGATTACAGAGATACAACCAAAGCTACCTTACTTTATATCGGAGAAATGCTTTTATGCGTCCCACAACAATGCAGGAAATACGTACACTAATGCAGCAACTGTAGAGTTCAGCTCTTTAAAACTTGAAGAACTGATGGCAGGAAATTCATCCATCGGTTTTTAAGGGAAACTAAGCGTTTGAAACTACGTTGTCAATTTTCAATTAATTCATCAGCCAGTAAACAAGTTGAGTGGATGTTAATTCCATAGAAATGTTTTCTGGGAGCGAGTAAAATATACGATTGAACTACCCTGATCAGTGGTGATTGCTTGGGGAATGAAGAATAGTAGAATTCAGTGTATTTAAAATGCATTTACTATTGTATAACTTATTTTGGACGAAAAAAGACGTATATCCGAATCTTGTAATGGAAATATAGAAATTAAATAGAAGCCCTTGCTTCGAAAAAGTGGTCCGACTAAATCCAAAGGAACTTGGTCAAATCATTCATCTGTGAATGAGAAATTGCGTATCATGACTTCGCGTGCGTGTACTAACTGGCATGGTATAAATCTTTTTGTCCAATCATACTGGTATTTGGACAAATGAACGATTGATAAGCAATTGTGTGCAGTAGCTTCTTTACCTTTTGTAAATGTAGAGAGATGCTTTTAGGGAACGAGTTGTCTTATTTTGGGAGTAAATGTATCGTAATAAGGAGGCACTTTATTTGGGTAAAATTGTTTTCAACTACAGTCACGATTCTATTTAATTTTTGACAACTTTTCCTTTTTTAGAGTAACTGCAAATTCTTTTCTAGACAGATCTGAAGCAAGTGTTATAAAATCGCTCCATAAAGCTGCACGAGAGCTATTGGTGACGGGTCTCGTAATCTGGATGGCGAGGAGTACACCCGAGCTGACAATCTCTAATTTCCACACCACACCAAGAGAAGACGCTAAAGCATCGACAGAAAGGCAAAGAGACAAAGGCTCAAACTCATGATATGCCAGCCACGAGTCTCTGACGACTAGGCTACCACGGCCACCCAAATCTTAGATTCCTAGACTAAAACCGAACAAAATCTCGAGACAGGTAAGTTAATAGCCTATGACCCGGAAATATTGGGAAAGCATGACCCACTGACATTTGAAAAATACTTAATTGATTTCTAGGTGATACACAGCTCTATTTTAAGTAGAGAACATTCGTTGAGAATTCGTTTAGCTAAATAAGAAACCAAAAGCTCTCAATCGACTAGTTAGGAATTATCAGGACCCGATTAAGGCTGCTGCTGATGGCAGTATTCCTAGCATTTGTAAAGAAACATAGTCAAGCATCGCGCTCAATACTCGCAAGAAAATTTATCAACTAATTACAGCTAATTTTATAAATGTGATTTCCATATTTTAAAAAAAAATCCGATACAAGTTTCACTTAAGGTAATTGCAAAACACAATCAGGTCTGTTGATGAGCAGAATGGAGCACGTCTCACCTTATAAACTGTTGTGAGTGTGTTGTTGTGGTTCTATAGAATTACCGTTAGAGTTAGTTTTCCAGCAAGATGCTCGATTTCATATGGTTTAAAGTATTTAATTATTCTCTCCAAAAATTCATTTTGCTACATTAATCCAAGCTTCAAAGTATTCAACTAACAAAAAAAAATATTCAAACATTTAGAACTAATGACTGAGTAATTGAACGCATAATTTAATTCAATCACTACTTATTAAACGAACGACAAAATCTTATTCTACATTATAAACAATCCAAAAAGTTAATTAGGGAAAATTCCTACTGCTTCAGGTATATCCTTTTCATAAACTTATTTGATGAAAAAAGAATTAAATCTACCTCTGAAAAAACAGTTAACATAAATTTCACATGCGAAATAGTGTATGAAAAGTAGGAGACACCCATCGGATATAGAGCTTGGATTCAACGCTCTATAATCAATTTGACAAAAGACAATCACATTAGGTTTCGGAACAATATATTAGGGTTAAACAAGAGACATACTCGGCCTACATATTTCTTTTGCAGCATGAATATTAAAACACTTTGTGGTTTTCAGTTTTGAAAGGTTGCCTTTTAGTTTGGAAACGATGATTCATAACAGCGGTTGGATAAGGTTTAGCGATTTAAGTAATTAAAATCTTCATATTCCATGTTTGTAGCAACATTAAAGCAATTCCTCTTGAGTCCCTACTGGCAGTAAAGGACTAGATTTCTAAGCAATAGATTAAGTCTCGTGAACAAATTTTTTGAATCGCATGTTTTACTTCACACATACGATTTGAAAAAAAGACTCATTAACTCAATAAAATTATTCAACAAGTGGGTCTAATCAATAATTGTGGCCGTGCCCAGGACTTGGGCACGACCACGAATAATTGATTTAGCTTAAAATTTCTCCAATATTAGTTTGTTATTAATCAGAAATTAATTTCAGATGGAGAATCAGAAAGAAAATGGATAATCTCACCCAAACTTGTTTCGAATACAGGTACATCAGAAAGTCTAGAAATTCTTGGATTAATAATGCAGACTCGCTGCATTTCTCAGGAATACGGAATATTAATAAACTGAAAATTTAGAAAATCGAAGGTTTATTAATTGTACTTGCATATGAAGTATCAAATCATAACAAGTGCCTTTGGCGGAAAGTTAAAATCGTATAAAATCAAATGATGAGAAATCATTACCCTAGTGTAAGTCATGCGGATATTCCGTACTAGACAAAGCTTGCTCTAAACTTCGGCTTAAACTTGTTTGCTTTATAAGGACGACTGGTTGCCGTTAATTTAAAATCTGCGTAACCATGCCACTTCATCTCTGATACGCATCCTTACATACGTTTGCAAGACATTTTGTAATTCAATTAAAGCTTTATTTTTTCATTAAACTCTATTCAAATTATTATCTCTAGTAATTCTACTAAAACTTTGTCAACATTGCCTGTTGAGTCTGATACACGTTAAATATATTCAAACTGAATGTTCTCTTATTGGTGTACAATATTAGAGAAAAAGTGCCAGCCCTGACTTAGCTCTATTCTCTTGAATTACTTTCAAAATTACGACGCCAGTAGCTCTTAAGGAATGTTTATTGACGCATTATAAAGCAACACGACATAAAATAGTGACGGACCTCATATTTTTGTACCATGGTCAAGTAACGAGGACCACACCTGAGATAACACCCCATCCCCTAATTTCCAAACCGATGTGAGGTCTTTGAACCACTAGAAATTTCACGTACAGCAGCCTCTTTTCATGGGTAAGTCTTTTGTGGCATTAGGGCTCGAACTATGATCATGGGTTCAAGCTATATCCACTAGGTTACCAAGACCTTCATTGATAGCTCACGTAGAAGTACACAGCTCAATGACAATAAAAGTTAAAATGAATAAAACTCCATTAAATTTGGCTTTTTTTAAAAATATTATCAGATCACTGAAAGCTGAAAGTAAAAATGTCATTTTTCCTCCTGAGATTGGTCCTTTTATAGCTCTTACCCTCTACCCTTGACCCACAGTCTAGAGAAGGGATGGCGAACCAGTGGCACACGTGCCCTTTGATGGCAAGCCACCGATCAAAATGGTTTGCATTTTAATTCAAAATAACAAAGTTCAAAATGAAGTATTGCGAGAAACGTGAGTAATTGGTCATAGTTTTCAGTGAGATTTTCTCAGTTCGAAGAATTATTGGAAACGCTAAAGTTTTTTATGTACCTTGATGTGACTTCTTTTAATGAACTGAATTGGCCCCAATTCTATGAGCTGTTAATATGAAAAATTTGAAATGCCACTGATTGATTTCCAGTCTAGTTCAAGATGGATTCAAAAATTTGCTGAAAGAAGGAAAAGTTAGAATTGATTAAAACAGAAAGATTAACAAGCAATATAAGTAAAGATGCTAGTAATGAAATTTTGGAAATATGGAAATCCATTCCAGATGCATTTAGCTCTTTGGAAAAACTGGCTCATGCTATTTTAACCATGTTTTCATCTACCTATGCGAACGAGTCATTACTTTCCGAGATGTGTGTGTGTGTGTGTGAATAATATTAGACTCACTAAGAAACCGTTTGTAAGATGACTCCAATTCAGCTTGCCTTCTGGTAAAAGTAACATCTTACAATCATTAATACAAATTATTGGTTTATCTAATCTACTACAACAGAATTTACACTAATGTTACTTTAATTTGAATTACGCGTATAAATAAAACATTTACAATTATACTGTGCAAACTGTACTTTTTCGTTGCAATTAAAAAGTTTTGTGAGTTGTTGGTTTTTAGTTTTATTATTTTCTCAACAATTACCAGTTAAAATTATTTGACGAGACGCCTATATGCCCTTAAACATTTCTTAAGGAAAAAATGGCATGTTGATCCAAAAAGGTTCACCATCCCTCGTATAGAGGTTCAAATTTCACGTTGATTTTTGGGCATCTGAACTGCAAGCAGTCCACATTCCCATATCTGGTAGTCTTCGATCTTGGACACGACGTAGCTGGAGGTTTCTCACTCTGCTAAGATGCATGATGGTCATTGGCTGCTGCGATGCAATCCGAGAGGCGTGTCTGAAGATTTCTTTTGGATGGAGCAGTGCTTCTCAAAGTTGCAATATTCGCTACCCAATATTCAATCATAATTTTTATCGCACCCCCTTCATGCAATAACAATGTAATGAATTCAATAACACTATACTTCGATGCTAAAACTACGATATGACTTTAATCTCCCCTGGCATATGTAAACGTCTCGCTAAGCCAAATAGTTTATTTCCATGGGGATGATGTATACGTTTTTCCGAAGTAAACCCTTTGTTATGCACTGCCATCCATAAAATTATTCCGAAAGTTTTGAAATGTAAAAAAAGCACCTAGGCAATGTTTGCGAAAGATTTACTTATTTCAGATTGCTTCTTTATTCATCCCTCTTCATACATCACATACGCACGCCTACGTGAAAAAGGGGTGGCATTGGGGAAGGAATCGTGTAATTTTAATGGTCTGTTAAGGGACTAATTATAAACCATACAAATTACCAAGATAATTGTTAATATTTGTTTTTAATTATGTATATTACAAGACTTTAAGGTCACAATTAATTAACAGATTCGTTCTTAACTTAGTATTGTTAAATCTAGATATATATTATAAATGCGACAGTTTGTTTGGATGTTTGGTCGTCTTTCACGCAAAAGTAATTGAATGGATTTTAATGAATATTTACAGTAATATAGCTTATACTTCAGAACAACACATAGGCATAATTTATCGCATATGATATAATTTATAAATACATTGTATGAAGTGCCCAAAATGTAACGATATCTGTCATGTAAGTAGGAAAAAACTCTGATATCTGCAAGGAATTCTGGCGTGGGCTGCAAAAAATCCCACGTCAGCATATATCTATATTTTGTTTGTGAAAGAACCTTTTTTGTTTTGGCTACGCAAGGCGCTCGCTTCTAATTAATTCCTGTGTGATCAGCATAATCCCTATTTTTTTTATTTCAGAATAAAACTAAGTTCTGAAAGAAGAGGTTGTTATAAATCTCTCTTTATTTGCATGTTTTTAATGATTTTATTATGCACATTTGGTAGTAAAAATTTATCTTTTTTCAAAATAAATACTTCTTTTGCTTCTGGTTCTTACAGTAGATAAACTTTGTCTTTCACACTACATAATTTGGACATATATACATAGTTTGTTTGTGGTTAGTGGTTAACTATAACGCTATAATTTTAATTGAATAGGCGCATATTGCATTTTTAAGTATAAAAATAACTATAACTTTTGTACTGTATTTTTGGAGTGAGTGATTATTACTGTCGCAGTGTTCAGCTACACGAGGACTTTTGGCAACATACCCCGTAATTTTGAACCATGGCCAAGTTACGTAAACAACACCTGAGCTGGCACCCCCTTCTCTTAACTACCACACCAAATTAAAACGAATAGTCTACCAATACTTAGCAGGAATATTCTTTGAAACCCACTCTTCCGAGATATATGGCAGCACGGGTTCTATGATGAGTATATTAGCGGGAAGGCGAACAATTTTGCAGCAGATATGCGTTTTCAGCTGACGGCGTTTTTACCGGATTGGAAAGATTATTTTTTTTTTTGTCCCGAAAAAAAAATTTGTCAAAATTTAAGTGTCTTATTTTTTTTGTATGTTAATGAAGATCTTAGACAACGATTTGACTATTTATTTTAAGTGAACGGTGTATATAATTAATTTTACAGTGGAATATCCTTAATTAATTTATTATCTCTAACGGATTAAATTTCACAAATTGGAGTATTTTGTTTATGTATGTCCCTTAATTTTCAATGTAAAAAAATTCAACCTAAAAAGGTATTGCATGGAAAAAATGCAGTAAACCATGTGGTAGATAAAGCATTAACGTGCATCGTGCCCCTACACGATGGGTCTTACAAAGCTCTAATAAAACTCGAGTTATGAAAGTAGGTAGACATTTGGCAACTTTACCCTATCGTTATCATTTCGCTGTGTTTTTCATTGAATCGCCATTATAGCCATTATAATTTAAGAAACGGCGTTGCTTGCGAATATTACAATTTTATTTTAAAATAAATACACCAGAAAGTAATATTAATGTATGACACTTTTAGATACAAATTATTTACACTATTTTAAGCGTTCATTACGCAAAACTTTTAACAATGTGTTACTTTTGCTGAGCAGAGATCAGCTTAGGGACGTATTTTCAAAAATCGACCCTCAAGAGTGTTAAGGAGAATTATAAATAAAAAAAATCCTTTTTATCAACTATTAGATATACATACTTAAAACTTAACAAAGGAGTTTTTTTTCTTTTTTTTTTGTTTTTGTTTAGCTGAGATATGCAAAAACCTTTTTTGTTTAATTTGCAATTCACGTAAAGTTAACTCATTAAAAACTTCTTTATCCTTCAATCTGTGTTGTTTAATTTTTCAGTTCACCCGCGCGAAGAACGGATATACCTACTAGTTATTTATAAAATACATTGTGCAGCACTAATATATTTATATCAGTTTAAATGTGCATTTTATTTATTATATCAGAATATACTCTAATATTTTTTTAAAAAATAATCTTTTGTTTTCGACCTTTCTATATGCTTACTCTCCTCCCTCCACTTAGAGTTGTAACGACCCCCTAGGGGGCACGCCCTACAGTTTCTGAAGCACTGGGATGGAGATTAAAATTAAAGAATTCTTTAACGTGGGTGAGAGCTTAGAGGCTGCTTTCTGGTTCGACCTATTTCACGCTAAACCGGTCGAGGCACAATGTACTTCAGTTCGTGTGGTATTTAGGTAAGGTGGTGCTAGGACAGGTATCATCTTCGTCACTTAAGAGAGATTCAAAAGTATGAGGTGCATCACCAGTAGCTGGTGTTGCTTTATGGAGTATTCTTAATAAAACTCTCACTTAATCACCAGTTACCCTGAGGACTTTAACTTTGTGCCCTTCAAACGTATCGTCAATAGTTTCGCCATATTGCTTAAAAGTGCTGGATTAGTAAACAATGAATAAATCATTTAGCTCGGAATTGATAATTTTCAGTGTTGTGAAGTTAACAGCATAAATATATTTGAATATACCATACATACTAAATTTAATAATATTTTAGTTTTTATTCGTTCACCATTGAATGAAATTACAAACAGTAACTGTTAGATAGTTTTTGAAACTAATTTGATGTAGGAGTACTACGCGCACTTGTTGTTGAGTAATTTGGAATCCAAGATGGCGACTTACCAGTAACACATCATCATGAAAATAATTTTAGTGAACTGTTTTGAAATATATTTCAAACGAAGAATATAGGGATAGATTGAAATTACCCAATATCAATGTAACAATAAAAAAATATAAATAGTAATAATTATAATATGTAATATATATGAAAATAATAATCATAACATATAACTTAATAGTAATTATTATATACTAGATGGTATACCCGTTCTTCGCACGGGTGAACTGAAAAATTAAACAACACAGGTTGAAGAATAAAGAAGTTTTTAATGAGTTAATTTTACGTGAATTGCAAATTAAACAAAAAAAGCTTTTTGCGTAGCTCAGCTAAACAAAAAAGAAAACAAGCGAGAAATAAAACACTTTTGTTAAATTTTAAGTATGTAGATCTAATAACTGATGAAAATGATTTTTTTTTATTTATAACTCCCCGTAACACTCTTAAGGGTCGATTTTTCAAAATACCTCCCTAAGCTGATCTCTGCTCAGCAAAAGTAACACATTGTTAAAAGTTTTGTGTAATGAACGCTTAAAATAGTGTAAATACTTTTTGTCTGGAAGCATAATACATTAATAATACTTTCTGTAGTATTTATTTTATGTTAAAATTATAATATTCGCAAGCAACGCCGTTTCTTAAATTATAAAGACGATTCAATGAAAACCATAGTGAAATGTTAACGATAGAGTCCAGTTGGCAAATGCCTAGCTACTTTCATAACTGGAGATTTATTAGAGCTTTGTAAGACCCGCCGTGTAGGAGAAGGATGCACATTAATACTTTATCCAACCGCATTATGATTTACTGCAGTTTTTTTTCATACAATATATTTTTGGATCACTACATTTAAAATTAAGGGATATACATAAACAAAATACTCCACTTTGGAAAATTTAATCCGTTAGAGCTAATAAGTTAATGAAAGATATTCCACTGTAAAATTAATTATATACACCGTTCACTTAAAATAAGTACTCAAATCATTTTCCAAGGTCTTCACTAACATACAAAAACATAAGGCACTTAAATTTTGACATAAACTATTTTTTCGGGACTAAAATAATAATCTTTGCAATCCGCTGAAAACGCCGTCAGCTGAAAACTTAATATCTGCTACAAAACTATTCGGCTTCCCCGCTAAAATACTCATCATAGAATTCGTGCTGCCATATATCTTGAAAGCGTGGATTTCAAAGAATATTCCTGATAAGTATTGGTAGAATATTCCTTCTAAGTTGATGTGGTGTGGTAGTTAGGAGAAGAGGGTGTCAGCTCAGGTGTCGTCCACGTCACTTGACCATGGTTGAAAATTACGTGATACGTTGCCAAAAGCCCTCTTGTAGCTGAACAGTGCGATGTTAATATTCACTCACTCACACACTCCAAAAAATACAATACAGTAGTTATAATTATTTTTATACTTAAAAACGTAATATCTGTCTATTCAAATAAAATTATAGCTTTATAATTAACTACTAACCACAAACAAGTTTTGAAATTTGTCCAAATGATGCAGTGTGAAAGAGAAAGTTTATTTACTTTAAGTATCATAACCGATAAAAGCATTTATTTTGAAAAAAGACAATTTCTTCCTGCCAAATGTGCATAATAAAATCATATAAACATATTAAAATAAAGAGAGATTTATAACAACATCTCCCTTCAAAGCTTTGTTTTATTCTGAAATTTAAAAAAAAATAGGCATTATGCTGATGAAGGAATTAATTAGAAGCAAGCCCCTTGCGTAGCCAAAACAAAAAGGGCTTTTTACGAACAAATGATAGATATATGTTGTGGTGGGCTTTTTTGCAGCGCAAACCAGATTGATTGCAGATGCCAGAATTATTTTATACTTACTTGACAAATATCGTTATATTTTGGACACTTTTTACAAATTTTTATAAATTATAGCCTATGCTATAAATTATAGCCTATGTGTTATTCTGATGTATACGCTATATTACTGTAAAATGTCATTAAAATCTATTCATTTTTTTTGCGTGAAAGACCCATAAAGATCCTCACAAACTTTCCCATTTATAATATATATTAGATAATAATATAATTTAAAGTAACTAATATAGTAATTGTAAATAAATAAAATAATGTGTAACGATAATATGTATAAAGTAAATCTAACAAAAATATTTATAAGTATTATAACTATTATGTCTAATACTATTTTTATATTATATGTAAAATAATATCATAATATGCATTAATATGAATATCAATTAATAAATGACAGTAATTTATAATATTCGAATAACTTTGAGTTCTTGTAATGAATTTCATCATCGAATTTCATCAATTTATTTAAAAGGGGTTTATTTTAAAGTAAAATAATGTGGAAAAGCGAGATGTGCAGCAATAATACAAATCACGGATATCATATTTTAATAAAACATATTCTGGTAATCACCAATGATTTAAAAATAGCACAAAACACATTAGCCGACTAAATTGGAATAATTGCAACGAAAATGGTTAAATGTAAGAAATTTCACTAAAATGGTATGAAATTAATAGCTACCACGGGAAAGAAACAATTAAAAATAACTCTAATGTACGTTATTGCCATGGCAACTACATTACAAGACGGTAATCAAGGTAACCATATTGTAATGCTATCGCCAATCTTGGCGAACATTAAGATCAAATAGGTGCTTAGCCCTCCTATATCAAATCAACGCTAACTTTTCATTTCTGAAAAGAAATACCTAATTTTATAATCTATTATTTTTTCCTGCTCAGTTTCATAAATGCTATTAGTGACATTTCTTACAAAAATAAGTTAATGGAACATAACGTATACAAACGTAAATCTTTAAAAATCTTATTTCATTTTTATTCGTTGTTCGTTTATTATTCGTCGTTCGTTTTCCTCTAAAATGTGCTTATTAATTAAAAACAGTTTTTTAAAGTACTTACGTATTTTAAAAGTAGACTTGTACTTAAAAACTATAAATTTTTAATTCATACGTAAAATTTACAATTATCTTATTTAAAAGTTAATTGCGTACATTGGAAGACGCTTATATAGTTTTATTTAAATTATAAAAAATATATTTAAGCAAATGTACGATGTATGAAAAAGTATAGGTAAAGCTTTTTATGTAACGTATATGATTTTAATCAATTTAAATATTCATTAGCCAATATATATATATATATGCATTTGCTCTTTTTTGAGTAGTGTTTTCAAATGAACAAACAAAAAGTAGAATTGTAATATGTATAAAGTCATCTGATATAATTTTATTATATGTAACTTGTTTTTAAATGTTTAATAATAATATATTTATTTGCATGTATAATGTTATTCATCTTTTTTAAATAAATATTCAATGATACAGATATTTTTTATTTCTCTCTTCTAGTTTAGATTGAAATATATTTTTCATTTAACTGTAGTAATAAACTAAATGACATAACAAAGAAATAAAAAAATAAAAAAATCAAGAATGCTATTCTAAAATCTGCTTAAAATTGAAAACAACATTTCGAAATATCAAACATGTTTATTTCTAATAATGTATTTTCTAAAAATAGAAGAAATTGCTTGATGAATTACTTTTTACACCAGTTTTTCAATGGTTTTAAAACATACTAAAACCAGTATATATACATTTGCATAGTTTTTATATAAGTAAAACAGAAAATTCCACATATATTTTATAAGATTTTTTTGTCTAATTTTATCATTGCGTTACGTAATCAAAGCATATAATAACTTACATACCATAAACAAATTTTCTTTTGCATAAAAAATATTTTCAGAAATATTAGTCCTTCAAAATATCTAAAATAAATACGTCTCTTCTATGTCTGCTAATGACAGGAAAAACATTTTTTCCAGTCATTGACAAAAGGATTGTCAGTTAAGAAAAATAATGCACAAACTTTTAAAAATCAAGATATATTTAATCTAATCAACCAATTATCTTCAAATTCATTATTACAAAATAAGAAAACAAATAATATCCTTCTTCATCCCTTCAATATCCCTATCTTAACCACTGAAAAACTTTTTTCCTTTCGATATCTTTTTAATACTATATAGCTAAAATAATCCTTTCACTTTTTTTTTTCGTTCCGTAAGCGACCCTATAGTTTTAAACAAAGAAACAAAGTCTCCGTTTCTTATTACTTTAGGATAAGGTTATTTAACCGTCTTTTGTTAGGCATGATTAAAGGACGTTATTGTCGGTCTTATTTCTTCGCTTTTTTTCCCTCTGAAGCAACAACAAAAAAATAGTCTTAAGTTAATTTAAATTAAGTGAAAAAATTTATGAGGTATGAGTTAATCGAGAAAAGGTTTCTTATGTGTTTATTTTAAATAAAATTGATGTTTATTTCTGACATGGAAAGTGTTTTACCCATAATTATTGATTTAAAAAAATGTTGAAAAAACTTAAACTCTTTAAATACAGACAGCATTAAACGCATTTTGATACGAATGCAAAGGATTTATATGGAACACTGTAGAATTTGATTTATAGTGTTGTTTGACCGATTTTCACTTAGAAAATTTGCAAAAATTACAATTGTAAACACGTTTTATTAAAATTTTCTGAAAAAAGTTGCTTTTTATGTTACTTATATATATTTATTTTTACATTTGCCTTGATTGCCTTAGATATTTTTGAGTAAGTTAAATCTCTAAATAATATATCTTGTTTAATATATATAGAAAATAAACACATTGGATGTTCATAATAAATAAGAAAGAAAGAAAATTACATTTATTTTATTAATAAACAGGATTTAAAATATAATTTGCATCGCATTGTAAGTCATTCACATTCTATTTATTTTTTCACTCAATTATATATACAGTTTTTAATAAGTTATTCTTAGATGATTGAAATTGCCTGAAAATTAAGAATTGTTGGAAAGCTAAAATCTTATATTTTTGACATTTTTACATTTTCAAATTGAATAGATTTTAACCTAAATTAAAATACCTTACTTTAAACTCTAGGGTAGTTAGAAGCTTTTAAAACCTATTTTTAAATAATCATTGAAACTGGGCCACACCCATTTGAATGGCGAAAAATGTAAACAAAGTACTTCGTTTTTGCTTAAACGTCTGATATAAACCCAAACCTGTATATTTTATTTAGCCTTTTATGTTTATATTTCTTAGCTAACTAGAATTCTCACTGTATACATTAAAATTAATTTATCTCAAAATGTAAATTTGGATGTTGGATGTACCTTTTCGAGAAACTGCTGTTCGCAGGTATGATAATTTTTTATGATAAATTTATAATGATGGCTAATATATACGGAAATGAGCTTTTTGTAAAAAAAAAAAAAAAATCAAACATTTATTTTTTACTAATTTTTTAATAGAAAAATGGGTCAAATGTCGAATGATTGATAAAATATTTTATAAATGATTAAAAAATTCAAAATTAGCAAAAATGCTCATTTTAGTATGGTGTAAAAGGTGTGCTTTAATTGCATGAGAAATTTCAGGTATGTACATATAATATAGATTTTGAGAAAAAAGTACATCGAAACAACCAATTTAACATTGTCGGTATAGAGGTTTCCTATACTCCCCTTTAAAATATAAAAATCATTCAGAACTGTAATATTATTAACGCTGACTGAGAACAACTTTTGAATTTACACAAAAGAGAGATTTAACCACTTTTAAGGTTAGCCAATCGTCCTACTTTTTTAGAGTATTGAGTGAAATCCTATGTAACAATGTATACAAATTCCATTATAAATAATTACGCTAAATTTACCAAAAAATACTTAGATAATGATGAATCTAAGGCAGTGCTTCTCAAACTTTCAATACTGGCGCCTCGCCTTTTCGAACACAACTTTTATCGCGCCCCCCTTATATATTAATAATGTACTGAATGCAATAATAATGCACTTTGGCGCTAAAGCTACAATAGGCGATCTTAATTATAAACCATACAAATTAGTAACCTAAGTATTAAATTTTGTATACTAATTTTAAGCAAAATAAATAAATAAATAAATTAATAGTATAATTATTATGTTATTTTTCCTTTCTCTAATTTTTAAATTGAACATATTGCAAAATGCGGTGGCTGCTTAGAAAACAAAATATAGATATCTGCTAAATATAGAAAAATAACTCAGAGGGTCAATTTCTAATCATAAGCATTCCTTTGAAAAACTTTGCTTTCCAAGACAAGCCCATAGAAGTCGAAAATATTTATTAAACTTGTTCTTAATTTAGTATTAATTACTTAGTTATAAAATATTCTGTGCAGCACTGATACATTAAAAGTATACCGGCTGAAGTGCCCGCTCTTTGCACGAGCTTATTTATAAGAAAATAAAACATTATTGATAAAATAGCTGAATTGTAAGGGGAGCAAATCCAAGTGCTCGACAATGTTTACAAAAACGTAAAAGGATTTTTTTAAAATGGTTGCTCAAATTATAATTAGATTTAAGCGAATTGTAATTTTAAGCCTCACAGAATTAGCATTTATAATTGATGTTAAACAGCAGCGCCCACAGGAATTTTTCAAGGGGGGGGGGTTCCAGCGTCGAAAGTTCACCAATCTTGTATCAGGTTTCTTTTTATTTTGTCGATTTTCGGGAACAAAACACAGTAAAAAACTAATTCTTGTATAAATAATTAGCATTAATTAATAACACTAATCATTAATAACAAATAATTAAATTTTGCGTACTATATACTTAGAATAATAATCAAACGGAAAAAAATCAAGGGTTTTTTGGGGGGGGAGTCCGGACTCTAGGATCCCCCTTGTGTAAGCCACTGATGTTAAGTAATGAACAATAATATAAAATTCCGATGAAGAATAAATGTATTATTTTTAATATTTAAAGCGAAAAGACTTCAACATGTTTTAACCCGGGAGCAGGCGCGTACTCAATATGGTCGAGCGGGGTTATTGAGTCACCCCAATCCTTTTTTTTAATAATTATTTTATTGTACACGATACAAATCGTGATTCCAGTGAATAATTTAATTAAGAGAAAGTTTACTTACCTACTTTCAAGGACTTTTCAATTTTTCTTAGGTAACAAATAAACAGTTTTGCCAGAATTAACGATTTCGTAATATGTGTGTCCCGCGCGACCACTTCTGGAAAAAAATTATATTCATTATGATAATATGTATGTTACTGCTAAAAAAATGTGTGAAACGTTTTTCGTTATGCTTTATATGTTGAGAATACTTATAAAAATATGTCTTGACCAAGTAATTTTTCGTAGTACTCTCCGTGGTTTTCCAAATACAGTGGTGGCGAAAAGTCCTGTACACACTCATTTTTTGCGTAATTTTTATGTTTGACTTCATTTTTCGTTGGGAAATTATCGCACTATCTTAAAGTTTTGTTATTGATTTTAATGTATTTTTTATGCTGATTTCAAATCTACTACTAGTTTCTTAATGACTAAAATATTTTTTGTAGTAAAGCTGCCTGAACAAAATAATGTGAAATATGTGCAGAATAAAACAATATAGAATAACATAATATGCAAAGAAAAATAACACGAAAATTGACAAATACGGCATATTTAATAAGCATTTTGAAAATTACATTGTTAGAAAATCAATATTTTATGGGCCAGCCGTTTACTTTAATTATGGCTCTACATCTTTTTGGCATGGAATGCACCAATTTCAAAAGAAGATATTTCCTGACAATAGGGTTTAAGGAAAATATTAAAGCTTCAATTAATTCACGTTTGTTTGAAGGTTTTTTCTTTGAAATTTCATAACCAATTTTAAACCATAAACTCTCTATCGGATTAAGGTCGGGAGACTGTCCTGGCCAGTTCATTCTATTCACAGTATGGTCTTCCAACCATTTCTGGACTACCTTTGCACGATAGCAAGGGGAGTTATTGTCCTGAAAAATCCATGCCTGATTCCCCAAAAGGTCTCTCGCAGTTGGAAGCAATTTATTTTGTAGTATTTCAATGTAATCCATGGCTTTCACTGTTCCACTAACGATGCGAAGTCTTCCAACACCATGAGAAGACATGCAACCCCATACCATCACTTTTGTCGAGTACTTTACTGTCGGCTTCAGACACTAAGGGCTGAGTTCCTCATGAGTGCGTCGTCTTACATAGGCACTACTTTGGTTGCCAGAAATACAAAACTGACTCTCGTCACTAATTATTACCTTTTCCCAGTCTTTAATAGTCCATAATGAATGTTTCCTTGCCCAAATCAATCGTCTCTTGCGTTGAAATTCAGTCAGTAATGGTTTTGGGCGCGCTTTACAGCCACTAAACCCGATTTCCAGCAGTCTTCCTCTAACAGTTCTTGGGCACACACTCACATTTGATGTCAAAGTTCATTGTTTCAAAATTTGCGAGGAATTAAGCTTTCTGTTTGAAGGAAATAACCAGTCTTCACGTAAAGGTGTTTTTCTTGGTCGTCCCCTTTCCGCAATAAAATTCGTTTCAGAAAATCTTTTCAAAGTTCTCGCAACAGTAGAAAGGCCATATGGTACTTTAGCAGCCATTTGGCGCATAGAATAACCTTCTTCCTTCAAATGTATTATTTTGTACCTTTTATTCTCAGGCAGATATGAAAATTTAGCCATAATTCCAATATTTTCCACACACGCACTTCAAATTGCTTTCAATACAATATTTTCCACAACCACACAACTGAATTCAATGCAATAAACCACGCTTCACCTTTTTCTTTCAACCCTTTATCGCTACTGCTCTCTGATTGGTTGAAATAATGGAGCATTTCATTGGTGGAAAACACACTCACTCATTCTTACAGTGACCTTATGCTTTCTTGTCAAGGTGTTTACAACATATATCAATGAAACTATTTACTTAAGATGAAATCTACAAACAGATTTGAACTCAGCATGAAAAAATACATTAAAATCAATAACAATATTTAAGATAGTGCGATAATTTCATAACGAAAAATGAAGTCAAACACAAAAATTATGCAAAAACATGAGTGTGTTCATGACTTTTTGCCACCATTGTATAAAACTCTTTTGCATGGAAAAAAGCGCAACAGAGAAATACATTACTTACAACCTCCCTAAATGAGAAACAAACACATAAGAGATGGGTCATAACTAACTGTACCAATAACTTAGAAGGTCAAACAGATTACAGCTATAATGTGCAGTATTTCAAAAATAGTGACAGTGATGAATTTTTTCGATTCTGAGTCTGGGATCTGTTTTTCTCTGAAAGAGTAGTATGTTAGGTTCAAAAAGAAAGAGCAATAAAAAAAAATTTCTCATCATGGGATTACAGCAAATCAAATAAAAGTTTTTTTATTTGGTTATAGGATCAAATATAGCTAATTAGGTATTGAAGAAGTTTTTACTTTTGATGACTTAATATCGCGCGCGCGCGCCTATAAACTATATCAGAGATTAAAGTGCATTTTTTATTATGTCTGAAAGTATTTTGTTTTAATTCATTCCAGTAAACTAATTATTTTTTTTAAATCTTTCATTTTCGATATGCTGGCGCCCCCTCGTAAGGTTATCGTCCCCTCCAGGGGGACGTGCCCCACAGTTTGAGAAACACTAATCTAAGAACAATAAACAAGTTATTCTCAGATTCTATGTTTCAAATGCGTATTAATAGCTAGAAAAACAAAGGCCTACTTGAAGTATAAATAATAAGTATTATATTATGTTTAATAATATATATGCATAATGTTCATAAATGTATGTGTGTTAAATATTTCTTAAATTAAAGTTGAGTAAAAAAGTGTTCTTCCATAAGAAGAAAATGATTTTTTTTTACATTTACATACTAAGAATCAACGGCTACTTTTATCGTTTGAATTAATTTAAATCTCTATATTTTAAATAATAATTAATAAAAGGAAAATTTTTGACATAAAATTTATTTAATTAATATATATTACTCGCCGACTGGGTAGCACCGTTCCTCTGGCACTGGCCTTGTACGCTCAAGTCTGCGCAATGCATCCAGGCCCAAGTCGGTGGATTATGCAAAAAATTGACAACCTCCAAGCCGCATGGTTATACGGCATGTTTAAGATCCCTAGGTAATGTGTTTCGCTTGGATGCTCTCGTCAAAATTAAATGCTTAGTACAGAGGTGCTTCCCTCTGGTGAAAGAAAATGGGTGTCAAAATTACGTTGTGACGATTGATATCCACCTACATTGTGACACACGAAAAATCGATATCAATTCCCGAGGAATATACTAGGTCTGTAATAGTAATTGCCAATTCACAGCCCCATTAGTAAAAAAAGTTGTACACTATTCTTTATAAAAACTGATAAACAGGAAAAAATCAATTTAATTAATTTGCAATGCGAAAATGTATGCTTGGGCAAAGAAACATCCTTTAAGGTATCCGACTAAGTTCGGAAATATGATTTTAAAAAAAGCGCATAAATGGATTATTTCCATGGTATTTAGTGTAACTCAGATAAGAATACATGCATAAAATAGTTTTAAGGACATTTTGAAAAAAAAAAAAAAAAACATTTATTCAAATATAATATTTTGGCGAAAAATTAACTTAGGATAATCTTTTTTCAAAATGTTCTCCTTTTGTGAAAAATGATTCTATTATAAAAATATTTTGCCTGTATATAGCTCAGACCTCTCTACAGAGGATCAACTAGAATTTTTGAAAAATTTATATTATTTCCAGAGTTACCACCAATCGAAATGAATATTCGCGTTTTTTTAAAATTAATATTGCTCCTCTCTGTTGTCGTAAAATATGAATAAACCCACTTCTAAGTTATATATTTCAAAAATTCTAGTTGAGCCACTAAACAGAGGTCTGAGCTATATAAAGGCAATATATTATTATAGTAAAAGCATTCTTTACAAAAGGAGAACATTTGGAAAAAAAGATTATTCTAAGTTAATATTTTGCCAAAATATTTTATTTAAATAAATTGTTTTTGTCAAAATATCCTTAAAACAATTTTATGCATATATTCTAATCTAAGTGACACTAAATATCAGGAAAATTACTCATTTATGCGCTTTTGCAAAATCACGGTTCCGAACGTAGTCGGATACCTTAACGTGAGCCATGAAGAAAAAGCATTATATGGACGAGATGAAATATGGTCACCGTCGTGAGCCTGCTGTAAATGAATGATTAAAAGTTAATATACATTCGGCAAAATGCAAAATGCCCCATGGGCACATAATATAGTTCGAACAAGACTGAACTTTCTGTTTTTATGATGATGAAAATTGTAAATATTTTCTCTTTATGATTAATTTCTTCCTTTAATGATATAATAATCAAATATTAATTATACAAAATTACACATACTTATTTAAATCAACCAAGAACAGTTTATTTTAATTATGAATTTCAAATTGCAACACATATAAATGACAATTTATTACTGCTTATGCTAAGCATTTCATCAATTTATGTAAAGTTTTTTGTTCAAATAACTTTTAAACATATATGTTTAAATGCACTTCAAACTTCCGTTTCGTAGCCTAATAAATCAAACCATTAAAATCCGATTTCTCCAATAAATTCCATTCAGTTCCCAGAAAATTAAAGAATCGTGGGCAATCGTTTATTGAATTTCGTTCAAAGTAGGGAACGTGTCAGAATATCATTATTTTCTTGGGAAAGCATTGTTATGAAAAGTGGAGTCGAACTACTACAGTTCCTTTTCGAACGGGGAATCGATTAAAAGTATCAATGAGTATTGGGATATTGTACTATTACTTACAAGTGATTTATTGAAGTTTACATCCTCTTTGTATCTTTTCAATTGAATTTTAAAATGTTAAAAATGATTTTATGCTTTGAAATGTTTCAATAAATAATTGAAACTAATTGTTTTCTATTAATTTTAATAAAATTTCCCATGCATGTGAAGAGGTATTTGAAAAAACTTTCTATAGTTATTTGTTACTCAATATGTTTAACGATTAGATGATGTAAAATAAATAACTCATGAATAATTTTATTTAGTTTTGATGTAATTATTATCATCTTATGAATCGGAATAGGTATCGTTTCATCCTACTACAGCCGCAGCGGTAACATCGAATTTCAACACTTGCGCGCACATTTTTTCAGTTAGCTGTCAATAGAGTGACGCCATTACAGTCGGATTGTGTGTTTTTAACACGCTTGATCAGGATCATCAGAAATAAATGTTTCAAATTTGGTGACTAATTCTATACACCATTTCCAAAATCGGCTACAAAAGAAATGTTACAACCCTAAAGGCGAATACATTCGTGGTTAATGCAAACAAACATATGTTCTTTATTTAAAAAAAGAGGAGTGTGCGTCAGCAATTTCTTATAATATAAACAATTTCCCAGTATTTTTCTGAAAATGTAAATAAAAAAATGACAAGTGTGCGGAAAAATAATTTATATTCTTATTGCTAAACTCAGACATACAGTATATTTTTCTAAATTTTCTTGTCAGATCTCCGGAATGAAATATTAGTCATTGCTTCATTTTACCAAAACAGCTGAGGATTGATTCAGAGGTCACAAGATTAAATAATTTCTCACAAACTCTTCGATTCAAAACGTGTAGTTTTGTGCCTAATGCTGATGCATGTTTCAAGAGAGAATTGAATTATTTTTAGTGAAAAAAATGTTTGGCTTTACACCTTTTCCCGCATGAAATCTTTCAAACTTAGCTGTTTTAGAATTCTTTCAGTTGGCTGATCCTACATTTTTCAATCCAGAACGTATCAACGCACTGATAGGATGTCAATGGATATTACAGATTCTATGGACAACGAATTTAAGATTAACTCAGCAAGGAATAAAAGATGAAACTAAAAAAAACACGATTTTATTGTAGATCGAACTAACAAATTAAATAAAAAAAATTTGGTTTAAAAAAACTAAAGCACACTCTTTTATGGTTAATAGAACGAAAATGTAAAAAATAATTCTTCATATGAAAATAAAATGATTAACTAGAAAATTAATGCCATTGGGGTAAAAACAGGTGAGGTGCTTTGTACTCCCTTTTTATACTAACTCGGCATTTCGGAATAGAACTAGTACGAAATTATGACAATACATTTCGAGCACCCCACGCTTTTACCACAATGTCTTTAATATTTACTCGTTAATCATTTTATTCTCTATTAAGAATTTTTTTTTACATTTTAGTTGCATTAACTATAAAAAGGTATTTTTTTAGTTTATTTAAACCATTATTTTTTTAACATGTGAACACATGTTAGTGAGCATTCAAAATGATTAAGACAGTTACCTATTATGTCGAAAATGAAGTGCTTTCTGTAATCCATTTTTTGAACACAAAGAATGTCAAAATAGTTGAAATTCTTCGTCGACTTTTTAAGATTTATAGTGAAAATGTTAAAAAAGATGGAATGGTGAGAAAGTGGTTTCAATGATGGGTGCACCAATGTTCATGACGAGGTACTGAGTTGGAAACCTTCTGTTATCAATGATGCGTTTGTCAAAAAATGCGATTCAGAATAAGATGATTTTGTAATCAACGATGCTTCTCTTTACTGGTGGTATCTTTTTTTAAAGATAATATAGACAATTTGTGGTTCCCTGATATGACGAATGTCTTTACGATAGGGGTAACTATGAAGAAAAAGAGTGCCCAACATGCTCTTTCATGAAAAAAGGAATTTCGTTCAAAAAGAATTATTCGAGTTTTTTTCCAAAACGGTACTTAGTTTCCGGTCATGTCTTGAAATTCCAAGTTCCTGCCTTATCAGTTCTTAACATTAACAGATAATTCTTTCACTGCAAGCATCTGAGCATCACTCAAACCTTCAGAGCATTTTCCAACACACCCAAGTCGACTTTTACATCTATTAAACCTGAATGCAAGATATCGGAATAAATTGTAAGGACCTCACTATAGAAATAATCTTTGAGTTCAGTCAATGTTGACGGGAATAAATGATACACAAGTGATTTCAAATAACCTCGTAACCACAAGTCGACTGGATTGAGATCGGCTGAACATGATGATTATCTTGCAACCTCGTCAAATTTCTCTTTCGTCTACAAAGATGGTCAATAGTAATTGTTTTACAGTCTTGACATTGTATGGAGAGAACCATTCTGCATAAAGCTTGCTACAGATAACAGACGTTTTTGATTTTACCCTTTAAATACCACTCACTTTAAAATTACATAGAATAACCATTTTTACAAATATTCTGACGATACTTCGCACGAATTTTCTTTGAACTCAAATCTTTCACGATATATGACAGCATGGGTTCTATTATGAGTATTTTAGCGGGGACGACGAGCAGTGTTATAGCAGAAATTGCGTTTTTAGTTGACGGCGTTTTCAGGGCATTGCGAAGATTATCATTTTTGTCTCTAAAAGTATCCCATCTTAAGTATGCCATTTTTTGTATGTTAATCAATACCATAAAAATGATTTGACTATTTAATTTAAGTGAACAATGTTTATAATTAATTTTGCAGGTTAATATATTTTTTAATTAATTAGCTCTAACGGATTAAATTTCCCAAAGTTGAGTATTTTGTTAATGTCAATTAACAAAATACCCTTAATTTTCAATGTAGTGATTTAAAAAAATATTGCATGAGAAAAAAACTGCAGTAAATCATAATGCAGTAGAGAAAGAATTAATGCGGACACGAATAAAAATGTTTGCTGTTATAAAATTTGATTTTTTTTAATCCACTTCTTGTAAATTACGTTTTTTTATCATTATTTCTCCTTCTTTTATAAATTTTTACTGTTTGAACTATTTTGTGGCACAAAAAGTTTATTCCTTATGAAAATAAATTAAACTGGTTTTCATTTTGATCACACAATTTATTGCGTTCTATATATGGCTTGTATTAATCAAAGCAAAGCAATTAAAATGCTATCTCAATCTTTTAATGCCTTAACTAAAGAATACATTACTACTCTTTCCAACTAAAAATTACGATGAAATTTATGCCCCTGCGAATAACTTCTCGATCTCTGCTTCCGAAAAATTCTCAAGATGCTCATTCTCTACAGCGAAAATGCCGTATTCGCAGCAAAAACTACGGCAGAGCCAAGAATTCCGCCGTAGGCCTTCATTAAGCTCTGTTTTAAAGATTGCAATTATCTCCAGGCTTTCACGATCGTTAGTGGCTGAGTAAACAAGGCAATTATTAAGAAAATAAAAAGTGTTATATTGCCGTCTCAGTAATTAACTGGCTTCTTTACGGAAGAAAACTTAGCCATCAAATTGTGATTTTATCAGTGAATTATTTTACCACAGCTGGGAAGATTTGTAAATAATTCGGGAATTAATATATTGTTTTATGCTGTTTTTATAAGAGTCATTATCTTTGAAATTAAAGCAAAAACGTAAAAGAAGAAACACGCACTTTTGCGTAGTGTCTCGTAATATATATATTTGTTTCTTTTTACTAACTAGACATATTTTTTTTTATTTTACACTTTTTCTTATAGGTAGCAACTTGAATTTTAAATTTAAATTGGCTCAATTCCTTGGTGGCAATATTTTGAATGTGTTATTTATGTTTTTCACTCTGTGTATTTAAAAAATATGTATATATTTTACACATAATTTCTCCACTGTAGACCCGCCATGTAGAGAGGGCCGAGGTACGTTAAATCTGTTGAGAATTGTTGCGATGGGGTGTGTAAGAGAAAGGGGGTTTCCAATTCAGATTAAATTTGAAATTAAGATTTAAAGAAACATTTATAAAATTAAAGTATGGCCTCTGAATGGCCGGGCAACTACTTCAATTACAAGTCTGGCGTATACACTTGATGTAAAGGGGGTTTGTAATTGGAAAATATTGTTCTAGCTGCCATGGGAAATTGTTCCCCAGATCATAACTCCTGGAGAAAGTCGAATATGTCTAAGCTCCCAACAGCTAGTTTCCAAAGTCTCCCTTTGACTTTGACGTAGACAGCACTAGCACCAAGATCGAAACGTCTGTAAGAAGAAAAACAGTTATCATAAAAAAAAAACATACCAGATTGCCCTTCCACCCACTAAAATGGACTCTCTGATACCCATGAAGTCACAGATGTTTTTCATTCGCAGTTTCTTGGTATGGACGCTATGAGGTGTTTGGCTTGAAACTGTCCCGCACGCAATCAATTTAATAGGTCAGTTTCACTCATGGCAACTTCACGGTAATTAACTATTTCCTTAACAACTTGTGCGAAGAGGAGAAAAAAAAATCATTTCTCACGTGGACACAAATTTGACTAAAGGGAAGCACTGAACTCATTGGTATGATATTTGAATTCAAAGAAGCAATAAATGTATTCCTCCTTTTTAATACACAAGTAGCCACGTGCGAAAAACGTAGCTTCCGCAACATCCTTTCAGATGAATGAACTACTGGTGAGGATGACACAGGTTTTGAGAGTTTAATTGAGTGGTATAATAGGGTGTGCCAGTTAATCACGTGAGAAGTGACCCAGGTGATTTCTATTGAAGACTAGCTCACAGATGTGTGCTCCTTCAGTTAATTGCTGCATACGTTGACTTGTATGAAAAGGTTCATGAGAGGAGAAAGAAAGCTTTTATTCCTTCTTTGGACTAAAATAATGCTTAGATGAGTTATGTAGTCTCTTTTAAGTCAACTTTGTGACCTCGAGTGAAAGAATTATCTCCCCTCTTCGATGACAGGAAACAAGTTGAATGCCTCAAAGTTGCCTCGAGTGAAATTGGTCTACAGTTCATTGTGTGCACGTTTAAAATTAGTATTTGCTGTGGATACAGTACCATGCGCTACAGACATGTGGTGAATACGGTGGTTTTCTTTGTCTGTGTGGCCGGGGCATGATCGTATTGCAGCACTGATTTTCCAAGTTTACTGCTGTCAAACATCATGTTCATCCCTGCAAAGTTTTTCTACGATATCGCGGAAAGAAGAATCACGTCCTCCATCTCAAAGCCATAATGTCTCGATTCTTAATCTTTCAAGCACCCCGCCCTCCTCCCTCTTCCCCTTTATGTATCAATGTAACATTGCGGACCCCCAATATTTTTAACAACTCTCTATATCTTACTCTTCATGATCAAAATGCAAGTTCTAGTAGAGTTACTTTATTGAGGTCAATTTAGTGATCCAGTCTTGCAGGTTTTCCAAGAGACCTTTTAAAATATGTAGACAAGGGAAATCTAAACGTTACATAAGAGATTCCATGGACTACCTAGAGAAATGCCATGGACCCGTAGGGTCTGCGAATCCCAGTTTAAAAACCTCTGTCCTAATGCATAGCATTGTGCAAACTCAGTAAGCTGCACAGCTTGCATTGTGAATCACAATGCAAATACAGAATACAATTAAGGTTCACATTTCCATTAACTGTTTAAAAGCAAGAAATATTTGTTTGTTCATAATGGTACTGTCAGTGTTACTCTTATTTTTCTATCGAAAAATCTAAATAGACGTCATATTTCAGATATGTAAATATGCGTTACAGACTCAGTATATTTAAGACAAATCTTTCTTATGCTTCAGATATTTTTTCAATTAGTGTAGATACTTAAAAGTATGTTAAGGTACTATACATTTTTTGTATAGAGAAATATTTTTACAATTGTCTTTGTTGTTGAGTTGTTTGTTGTTCAAAACATATCTCATTAAATATTCTCATTTCTACAATATTACTTAATTTAATTGAAAAATATTAGTATTACAATACAGTAATCAAACTAATAAATAGGAAAAATAAATTATTAAAATATAATACAATCATATAAAAAACCCTGAAAGAAAAATAAAGCGAGACACATGAACTGATAAACTTCTGATAAATGAAAATGAGTTTAATCATGTGAAAAACTCTCTAATTATTTTTAGAAATTTTTTCGCTGTTTAAACCAAATAATGAAATTTTTATACAAGAAAAAAAAAGATTTATCTAATAACAAAATAAAATGTATCCTCATCTTGGAGAAAAATATGAATAATGATTTAAACAACTCTAACGGATTATGAACATGGATAAAATAAATGAATTTAAAGCAAAAAAATAGAGCAATTATATGAATGTAATTTATTTTGAAAAAATGGTTTTAATTTTATGTGCAAATTCTTGGAAAATTAAGAAAATAAAAATTATTTTTCTTTTTTTTATGTTAAGAATAATATTCTAGCAGCATATAGTTCAATTAAAAATTTAAATTATAGAAAAGTTATTTTTTTATTCTGCTAAAATATTCTCTGCTTGACTAATCAATATTAATATTAATTCTATAATTATTTAGCTCAATTTTCGTAAGATATTTCGTTTAAATTAATTTGAAAATGTGTATATGGAGAAATAAAAATCAAAAAAATTTATATTATATAATAGAAAGTTATACCGAGCGTTATATTCATAATGTCCAATTAAAAACTTTTCTTACAATTAGCGCTAAATTGATATTCTTATAATATTTTAATTAAAAAGGTATTTTAGACATTTATAAACTGCAAAATGCTTCAAAAGCTTCTTTATTTTTTTCAGAATAATGATTAGAAATAGATGTGATTAATTGCTGCAACTAAATTAATTCGTTTTTGTTCAAACATTTGCAATGTTTTACATGTTTATGGATTAAAATTTTGACTTACGTAATTTCTTTATTATCGTATTTTATTATTTTTGTTGCAAAACGTTCATAGTAAAAATGAAAGAACATTAATTTGGAAACTAAACGTATTTGTACTTTATGCTATAAAACATAACAGTTTAATTAGATATTCATTACCTAATTAACTTATATAATTTTCGATGTAATCATACTTCATGAACAATGATTTTTTAATAGATTTCTAACGATTACACAAAGGGTTTATGTCATTTTGTATAGAAAATAAATAATGTATATGACATTGTCGTTAGAGAGGAAATAAACCTAATTATCTTAATAGAACTCAGTGTTCTTTTTTATATGTATTTAACCCAAAAAATGAAACTAAAGTTTAATATTTACTTTATATATACTCTAGCTTTTAACTGCGCTGACCTTCAAAAATTAAGGTAAAACTCTTTTTTTTAAGCTCGTCCTTAAATAAAAAGGGCAGCAACAATACGATTCAATGTTTATATGAATGATAAGCATGTACTTTAAGAAACTCCAAATGCAAAAATGGTAGTCATAACTCTTACTTTAAAGAAACGGACATTTAAGTAGAAATTAGGGAAAATTGTCAAAAATCAAATTTAAGTAATTGGTGAGTACTCTATATGTATTATAGTTGATTTTCAATAGTTGTTGGTAATTTAGTTTACAATATCCAGGATAATTTAGAAATGTCTTCAAGTTGTGACGGGGCTTTCATCGCGATTTCTATTAATGTCCTCTTGGGGTTTCCTTGGGGCCAAAATGGCAATTCTTTCCAACCAACTTAAGAAGAAGAACGTGATTATGTAAATTAGGAATCATATATATATATATTGGAAGTTAGTAGTAGATCGTGGTCTATGTCTATGCGCAGAAATGGTTTTTGAGTGGGAAGTGAAGTCGCTAAGTAGAGAGTTAGCTGTAAATGGATTTAGGATAAAGTTAGAAGAATCCTAATTCCTTAAAAAATCCTAGTCGTGCAGGTACTAACGAACCAAAAATGGATTCGAAGCTAAAAGGAACACTGTCGGATTAAAACCACATCAAAAAGAACGTAGCTGATTACCTAGGATATAGCGGTAAGCTATTTTATATAAGCTATAAGGAAAAGTCGTATATTAGTTATAAGAGGAATTAATTTATAAAGTTATATTCATTGGTCAAGTACGTGACTATTCAGTAATACGTGTTGCGTAGATTGCGTCCCTCATTTTAGATTAACTTACTTAATTATTATTGTTGCGTATTGTGTTTAAGCTAAGATCTTAATAAACAGGTTTTAAATTGAATGATTTGAGTGGTTCTTCGTTCTTCCGCACAGAAACATGTCGCGTAGAAATTGTAGAACTGAGGTCCTCACGGGCTTCACAAAGTAATTATATATTTAGGTACCAAACATTAAGATGAATGTAAAAATCTTGTCACAAGCTGATGCTGCTAGAGTGCATCAAAACATCTCCCAATGTGATCCAACGAATGTGGGATCAATTGGAATTTAAAGAATTTAAATCTAGAGCACATACAGCACCTGCGGGAGCCTGTTTATTAGCTCTTTCAGGCTGAATGAGAAAAATCACTACGATGTCTTCTTTCGTTGTAGATCATTTTGTCGTATAAGGAACAATGGAATTTCGCTACAACGGTGCAAAAATGTCTTCTCAATGCATGCCCTTATGCAAAACGATCTGTTGTGTGTGTTCTCACATGCCATCGACAGAAATGTGACCCTTTATTTTGGGCAAATGAACACGTTTCGTGGACCAAACAGCAATGGACATATGTACTTTTCACAGAGGAGTTTAGACTTACACTAAAGAGTGATTCGGTATGTCTGCCGATCTGGAGTGAACAGCTCACTAGATACAACCAATCCAGCACTGTTAAAAGGCACAATTGCAGATGTGGTGGGATCATGGTTTGGATAAGAGTCTCTTTAAGAGTTCCCACTGACCTACATGTGATCCATGGATAATTCTGACTGGAGTGAGATATCGGGTGGAGATCTTTGAACGATATATTCTTCCATACACCACTGTAATTGGTAAAAATTAATTCTGACGGATGATAATCACCTTAACTTTTAGGAAGGCAGTATATTCTAAAATTTAAATCTACGGCCAAGCGATTGGAACCTGTCCAACTTCCCACCACACAAACGCGAGGACACTCGGCTCCCGTGGATTCAAAGTGCATAAACTCTACAATAGAAAGACATGCATTCAAAGTTCTTTTTCGAAAAAACTTATACAATTTAAAAATTTCCTTAATTTACACACGGGTGTATAATACCCATGCATATATGTTTTAAAACTTCAAAAGTTTTAATTTGCTTAAATTTAAATTAATTTCATTGATTTTTTGTTATTTAAAATTGAACACAATTATTTTTTCTCAGTTTCCCTAATTTTACTGCTGTTGCATCTTCTTTTTTATTTAACTATTGAAAGAAATATTTCGCAAAATGTTTGAATTAGATTAAATTGTACTATTTGTATTCATTTGTTTTAATACATTCTATACGTCCGTATACTACTAATATATGCGTGAGTAAGAACAATAAACTTGAAATACACCTTCAAGTACAAAAAATAAATAAATAATAAGCATAAGTTCAACAAAACTAAATAAACGTGTAAATTGAAGTCGAAAATATAAACAAAAATAAAAATTGTATCCTATTCAGATTTTGGGCTAAGCAAGTGGGGTTAAACTAGTTTGATGGTACTAGCTTTCCTCCATTTGCATTCTAGTATGTTAATTAGAAAAAATATAAACAGTAAAAGAGTTAACAGAGCAAAACGTTCCAAATAAATAACTGAATAATTAACCAATTAAAATACAGCAAAACACCACCGATTCATAAATAAAAGAAAAATTAAAAATTGTTTCACAAAGAGAAATACGCCATCCAGTAAAAATACGCCGTATTTCTTCATCTGTCGACATCAAATACTGATACGTATCTCAAAACCAAATTGCAAAGCAACATCCAGAGTTCACCCAATACTTGACGCCTAAATTTAGTGTATCCAGAAATCTCGAACTGTCAAAAAATGCAACTCTTAAACTATCAACCATTCGACAGTCATAAATCTCTTCTCAGGAGAATAGAGTTCGTCGAAGTATATAATTCTTATATATTTGACAGCCCGTTCCATTTGTCGTCTCTAGTGTTGACCCTTCAAAACACTTTTTCAGGCAGTGGATTCAAATACAAAGATCCGGCTCCACTTCAGTGGAGACCCTTCTCAACAAACATGTCAGAACAAAAAAATTCCTTTCTTCTTTGTGTATGTGGGAGTCGTTTTTCATATAAAATCGTTATAACAGGTAATTCTTCAGATAAGTTAAGTTAGAAGTGAATGGGTGAAAGCTGTTTTTTAATTCATTCTTCGTTCTGTGGTCGTATCAAGTGAAATATTATTATTATTTTTTACTTTATTCAATGTTGATATGTATTACTTTATTTAAAGGTCGAAATAGATTGAAAAATGGTTATTGAATGTCGAATGAAAAAAAATAAACAAAATATATTATTGTCGATCTGCCTAAAGTAAAATCAGGTTCTTCGTAAATACCTTTAGAATAGTCTAAGTTAAAAATCAGATGTTCAAGATTAGACTTTTGATTTAAATAAATTGATAGGATGATTTCAATTTTTGAATGTTTGAAATTTATGTTTTGTTTGTTTAGTGTTTATATGTAGTACCTTAAGACTAATTATTGAACATTTACATCATTAACAAAAGTGAATTTGGTAAGGAACTTATTTTATTTTAACCCTTTATCTAACGATGTTACTTATAAGTATTTAAAATTACATAGAATTACCATTTTTATGAATAATCTCAGGATACTTAGCAGGAGTATTATTTTATATAAATCAACTCTTCCAAGATATGTGGCAGCAAGGGTGCTATTATGAGTATTTTAGAAGGGAAGGGGCGAATACTTCTACAGCAGAAATTGCGTTTTTGCTCACATTTTGATCGAATCGCAAAGATTGTCATTTTCGTTTCGAAAAAGTAGTTAATGTCAAAAGGTGTCTTATTATTTTTTTTTTGCTGTGCGTTAATGATGATCTTAGAAAATGATTTAATTATTTATTTTAACTAAACAGTGTATATAATTAATTTTACAGTGGAATATCTTTAATTAATTAGATCTAATGGATTAAATTTCCCAAAGTTAAGTATTTTGTTTATGGTATATCTCTAAATTTTCAATGTAGTGATTCAAAAAAAAATATTGCACATGAAAGAAACTGCAGTAAATCATAATGCGGTAGATAAAGGGTTAAAAAGAGTTTATTTTACTATTGCGCTTTTAGAAATTGTTGCTCTAACTAAATGAATTATTTTGTTTATATGTGGAAAATAAATTTAGGATGTGTTTCTGATTGATTATTTATTAATAAGACCTGTTGATTAAAAAAATATATATACACAGTGCAACTTCTAATGAATAATATATTTCAAATGTTGTTTTATTATTTTACAAACATTTTAAGATGTTGTGAGTGGGGTTTTAGTACATGATACATGCATATGTAAAATAAGCTTGCAACAATGTATAAATGAATGTATATGTATGTATATTAGGATTATCCAGAAAATAAAGACCATTTACTTATAAAAATTAAAAACAGGGTATATTTATTGGAAATAAACAATTATGCTGCATTCCTTGAATCACCCTTTACTTTTAAACATAATGCTATCCTACATTTAAACGTTTGTAGCATCGGTTCACGAGTTCCAGAACTTCCATATTACTTTCTTGCAGTATCTGCATTAAGGTTCGTGGTCAGTGCAGTCATTCAATATCTTTTCGTCTCTTCCAAAACCCCCGAGAAACTCTTGTCACCTTTTCTCCCATCTAAGGATACAAAAGAGAATAATTTTTGAAATCCGCAGTTCATGAAAAAATGCAATATATGTTCAAATGTAGGAAACTATTAGGTAGAAAAGTGAAGAAATACTCAACGTATGTGACATATTTTTATCCTCATAAATATTGTGTTTCCATTTCTCTTTATAACGAACCGGTCTTAATTTTTTAATTCATCTCGTATATTTTAGCCAACAATAATAAAATGAAACTCAAGGATTCAATCATAGGGCAAACTTATTAACTAGAAATTATAATGTTTTGAAGAGAAATATAATAAAATCACATAAGGCTTAATATTACTGTGTGAGTAGATTTTAATTAAGAGATGACATAGGTTGATGAACCCTAAGTAATTATACGACAAAATAATTCTTTTAGCAGATAGTTAGAGGTGCAGATAACTAAATTGCTGTGAAACGGGGATGAGAAATACTCAATGAATAGATGATGTTCAGGATCATTAGCGTGATGTTATAATATATATTCAAGAATATTAATTATTATGATGATGTACTAATTATTATTGTAGAATAACTTTCTTAAGCAAAATGCATAGTTGGAAAATGAGAAACTAGTGTTGAAATATTAGTAATTAACTCCTCGTAGAATAATATCATTAAATTATGGCATTCATCGCCAATAGCTCTAGAGTTTCTTCAAATTGCGACATTATAAATGACGATTTCAAGTATTTATATTTTTTATGATAATGGGTTTCTATGTTAATGAGACGAACCGTTTTTTTAAAAAATCTCCAAATACACTGAAAACTTGAGAATAGACAATATTATCGTAATTCTTTTGATTTTGTCAAGTTATTCGAAATATTGGCTCTTGAACACCGCATTTATTTCAACACATCCTTATACAATTATAGCATAAGGAATTTATATTATTTACCTTTTTTACTTTCTATACGAATTTATTTTCTTACTAATACCAAGGAAAACTAATTTCTTTGCTGTTGTTTATTGTTTCCTTTTAATTCTTTAATGATGAATTTCAAGAATTGGAAATTATTCTCAGAACTTATTTCAATATTAACTGGAACAAGGAAACATTAACAGTCTTTATATTTAAAAAAATTATAATAAATTGGTATAAATAGCTTAGTAAATCTTGGATTAATTCTTTAAAAAGAGTTTCAAATGTTATATGGTAAATATTATCTTGAGAACGTTACATGAATATTTAATAGAGAATTGCTAAAAAATTTTTTGAGTAATATTGAGGTTTTTTTTACATTTATATTTTCTAAAGCAGTCATTTATAAAAATTATTAATCAAGATATTTGCATACAAAAATCATTAAAAAAGTCCCCTCCAACCAAACTGTGTTCGTGCAGTGGCATATACTTAATAGATATAGCTATGTAAACATCTCTTAAGCGTGTTTACACCCGTTTACAAATGTTCTCTAAAATTCAAACATTTATAAAGCATAACACATATCGCATCATAAATACATTTAAGCGAATATGGAGAGTGCATAAAGAACATAAATATATATTTCACAACTCTACCCATTTCTATTAAGTAGAATCGTTTTTCTTCATGTATAAATTACACTCCATCTTGTCTCCTATATCGTAATGTTAAACGAATTTTTACTTTACGTCTTAGGTGGAAGTTACTTATTTATATACACTGCTTTTAGTTTTAAAATTTCAGATTTATATAAGCAGTTTTATGAACTGCAACATTGAGGTCTTGCATGGACATCGAGAAATTTCTCTGTAAGAACAAATGTTCCCAATTTACATCAAACTTTTTCATTTGGTGAAGATAGCTTTAATTCCTCATTTTTTCAATAAAGCCGTACTCTACATTCTATTAAATTAGAGATAAAGATAATTTTCAGACTCTTCTTTCGTCGTGTGGCTTCCCTCGCTGTCTTTCACAAAGGAAAAATGCGACATGTTCATAGAAAATATTTTGGAACAAAAATTGTCAGTAGGGAAATTCAGTCACCCCAAGCAAAAACTACTCGCATCGCATAAGAAAAGACGGAGATATGTGACAAAAACATTTTCGTTCCCATGAAGACAGTCATGAAGGACAGAGCTTCTCAAACTTTGGGGCGCGCCCTCCTAGAAGGGCGTGATAATCTTAAGATGGGGAAGCGAGCATATTGAAAAGTCGAAAACAAAAGATTAATTAAAAAAAATTATTAATTTATTGAAAGAAAACAATAGAGGAATACATTCTGAGACAATAAAAAAATTTAAAAAAACATTTACATACTCATATAATACACTCATAAATGTATCAGTAATGCACATTGTATTTTAAAAGTAATTTAACAATAATACGTTAAAGACAAATTTTATAATTACCTGTGAACCCCATGGGCTTGTCATACATAAAATTATATGCAAAAGTTAATATTTATCTTGATAATTTGCACGGTTTGTAATGAATCCCTTAACTTCCGATTAAAAATTACGCGAATCACTCCCTGATGCAACCGTTTTGCACGAAAACACGCGTGTGTGGTGTATTGAGGGAGAAGAAAGAGATTGTGAATACGCAAATCCTCTGTGAAATAAGTAAATCCTTCGCAAACACTGTCAAAGTCTTATTTATCGCATTCCAAAACCTTCGGTGAACAGAAAAGATCGCACTTCGGATAAACGTATACATACATTCCGGGCAATTAACACACTCGCTGAGTGAGACGTTTTTATACGCCGGTGGCACATACGAGGTTAAAGTCGTATTGTAGCTTTATCATCAAAGTATCGTGTTAAGTACATTGTTATTGTTTGGAGGGGGACGCGATGAAAATTATGATTGAATATTGGAACGCAAGTATTTAAAGTTTCAGAAGCACTAATATAGGAGGATACTGAAAAGGTTATTGGTAACAAAAACAAACAGTTTTCCCAGAATTAAAGATTTCGTGATATCCTTGAGTGACTATGTGACCCGCGTGACCAAGATTGGGTTAAAAGAAGAATTAAAAAGGATATTTCACATATTTTATTAGATTTCAAAGTGCAAAAATTCTACATCACAAAATGATAACTCATTTCCATAACAATAAAAATAATACTTTTGAAGTAGCGCAAAATCCTGAGGACAGAACCCGTGATCTACAGGTTCGTAGCCAAATAATATACCATTAGACAAAAGTGATCAGCACTGTCTGGAGGCTGTTACTAGCTTATGTTCATACCACCGCTACATTACTCCCTTGCCATTGAATAAGTGAATAGGCGAATTGATGATGTATTTGTTATAGCGAGTGTATGAGTTGTTCCATCAATTGAGTCTGACGGCTTTGGTTGCTGCGTCAGGTGAGTCTGATGGCTCTTTTGCTGCATCAGTTGACGAGTTTAGTGGCTGCGCTTTTTGCGGGAAGATGGTGCCACGACAGATTAGAAGGTTGCCCGTTTCTTAATTCATCCGGGATCAGCAATGAAGTGGTGCATATCCGGAGGAAGTAATCCATGACCAATGCATCTGAAACCTGATAACATGACCACTAAACAAAATTGAGCAACAATATCGCTTTCAACAAAGCGGTACAATATATTAACATTATTTCCTTCAATCAATTCAAGCTTCTTTTTTGTTCAAAAGATCATACACAGTGCATATTCTAGGAAGTATTTAATATTTAGAGATGTATCGATCCTAATAAGTAAATTGACTCTGAAGAAAAGGAAGTAATTATTTATTCCGAAAATTGAATATTGACTATCAAACAAGATAATAGAAAACACACTTTTTATATCCAATCATCCACAGATGAATCATTATGCAAAAAAAACCTAATTACGTTTATAAAAAAACATTTGAGTAATTACGATAACAGAGGACACAATATCAATTTGTTCTTTCCGAATTAATTAAAGCAATAAGATAATGAATATTTCTTCTTATAAAAAAAAGATAATGAAAAACAAAACAAACTGATTTGATTTTTTCGTTCATGATTATTAAATCATTTGCCAATGTGTTATATATATTTTTTTATTTTATTTATTGCTTTGTTAATTTTTTTATAAAAAATTATTAGTTGAAATGTTTAGTTTTGATTCTACTTAAGGATAATTTAAGTTACAATATTATCAAAGTTATTTGAAGATAATCGTTTTTCATCTAGGGTAACTTTAAGAAGCCGATTTATTTTCCGTATATGTTCTCAAAGTGTTTTTTTATAGTTTATTTGATCATTTAATCGTTCAAATAATTGTAATTAAGGGGCACAATATCTCACGAGCAGGATAATTTACTTCTCATTTTAATGATGCAAGATATAGTTAAAATAGTTACATCTAGGATATGTTTGAAATTTAAAATGTATTTTTCAGGAATTTATGTAACATTTGTTGAATATATATATAATATTGAATCAATATGGTCACTGCGTGCATGGTGGCACCATCTATTTGTAGAGATACTGACGCGTGCTCAACATTTGGCGTTTCATGGCGACAATATGATTCCTTGCCAAATATATGGTGGTCACACAAGTTATCGCCCACTACTGAACATGCAGGCAAATACGAGGAAACAACCAGAGGAGTGGCTCAATTTTTAGCGGGGGAGGGAGTTGGAGGCTGTGAAATGCATCGACGGTTGAAGACTGTGTACGCAAGTGTAGTGAAATGGCGCAAAAGATTCCTTGAGAGCCAATACGGTGAGGACGACATTGCAGCAGTTTCGGTGGGAAACGCTGGAACATCCACCGTAAAACCCAAGGTTTCACCATATGATTTTCTTGTTTTGGACCTCTAAAACAAGCTATTTGTGGGCATTGATTCACAAATGAATGGCGAAGTGTATCCAACAGCAGCCTACTATCTTCTTCAAAGGTGGAATTGACCGGCTAGTTTCGGAATGGGATAAATGTACCTACAATTTTGGTGAATAGTTCTGAGTACGTTTACTGTGTATAACTACATTTTTGGGAGTAAAATCGTTACCGTTACTTTGCACTAGTGACCGGGTTTCATTTGAATGTCCCTTATATATATATATATATATATATATATATATATATATATATATATATATATATATATATATATATATATATATATATATATATATATATATATATATATATATATATTATCTCTAATTTTATCTTTTATATTCGCCATTGATATTTTGAAATGGGATTTAGTATTATAAGATTCATATACTTCTATTTTTCAATTGATAATTGTGATTGATTTTATATATTTAAAGATATATATATATCCTCAATTTCGTCTTAAACAATTTTTACTGCAATTGCAATGAATTTGCAGAACTTTTCTAAACCTCTTCTATTGGAAATAAGTTGGTGGAAATTCGGAGGCATAGAACATAGAAGGAACATAGGAGGAACATAGAAGGAGTACAAGATTTACATTTTCCTCGCCAACAATATCATAATTACAGGAAAACAACGGAACCAAATTTAATTTGCTTAAATAGCTTTTAAAGATACCATGACCTGTGAGAAATTGCGTTATTTTTTAATTTGCACAAAAGCGATGACATGGCAGTCTCTTATTAATGGTTCGAAAAATATTTCTTTCTAAAGCTTCCTTTATTTAAAATGAGATATATTCTTGATTCCAAGACTTCACTATTTTTGCTTTCATAATTTTCTTACAAAAGGAATTAGGAATAGCATTGACAATGAAAAGTTTATACTTGGTGGCAGCTTTTGCAAGCCAATCGGCTCGCTTATTTCTAAACACGCCACTGTGTCCGTAAACAAATGTACGGAAACGTGTGGAAATGATGAATTCGAGGTTTATTGTGAAATTGGTGACTTTTGCAAGTGGATTTATCTAGAGTATGTAATTTTCATTAAAGTATATATTTGATAAAGCTGTTGGGTTGGATACCTTGGAGATTTTAAGGATCATTGAGACAGTGGTTCTTAGTCATTCTAGGAAATTAAAATGTTTTTGCTAATGACACCTGCCTGACGTAGTCAGATCGAGGTCCACGAGATTTATCATGGCAAGAGGCTAGATGCACGCCTGTCGTTGGCTGGTAGCCTTGTGACGTCTTACACGTCTTTTCTTTAACAAGTCATTTGGGTTCTTTGGGCCAGAATTAATGGCAACTCTTTTTCAACCAAATCCAAGAAATGAAATGTGAAGTAAAGATGCAAATAAATGGACTTTAAATATCGGATCTTAGAGTAAGCGGGATGTAAGCGACAATGTAAAGAAATGTTAGACAAATGATGTGAGTTGTGACAGTTGATAGTTACTACAGTTGGTTTTTCAAGTTTGAATGAGTTCTGCGTGACGTGGATTCATGTTATTAGTAAAGTTGCGTCCCATCGCATATAAATACAAGAGTGATCACTACTACAAGCTGTAATAATGTAGGATTGATTATTTAATATTAGAATCGAAGATTAGGCAGTTCGCTTATTGATATTGGTCTGAATTGGATTAGGTCTTATTATAAATATATATATTGTGTGTTGCGTATTGCGTCATCGTAGATTCTCTCATATTAATTATTATAATTGAATTTGTTAAAGGTTTAAGTTCAATATCTTAATGAAGTCATATTAAGATAATGCTTGATCTAGTTCTTTCGCTAATCCTACACCTCTAGCTCACGCTGATGCTTCGAGAGATGTACTTCCAAGGGGAGGAACATCACAGCCTTGAGCACCATACTGATGACAATACAATTTAGCTTGGAAACACCCTGGTGGATGCTAAGATGCCTCCTACTTATCATTCCCCTTCCACCAACCTGACGAGAGGACTTGTGGATCAACGGTTGTTTAGAGTATCCCCATGCCGCGAAGGCACTATACATTTACAAACATTCATGTTTGCTCCTAGATTTGAAATCATACCCTACGGCACAGTAGTTTCTGTCACTAACCGCTATACCAGATGGACGACAGGAAATTGAGTGAACTTTTGGTGAAGTTAAAGGTCCGATTGGGAATATCGCTCTTCCTACTTACCTTAGATGTTTCAGATTAAACTCAATAAAGACATCTTAACGTCTGAAGCATCTATGTATCAAATAATTCTCAATGTCATCATGATCTAAGCTGGCTGTAAATTCAATTTTTTAAAAAAAAGATGAAAAAGAAACAGGTTTAGAGAATATTGTTTCACAAAGTTATATCATTCTTCTGTAATATAAATTTTTAAATTACAGTAATATATAAAGGCCCTTTTTTAAAAAAAATATCTCCTTCACTACATATTAAATTTGTAAGAGCAACGCATATTAAAACTATTATTAATACGGTACTTAAATTTTATACCGCCGATCAATTTGTCAAATGAAAGGAATCCACCAAATCTCGCAGTAAGCTGCTTACAGCGGAAAACTGTCTCACCGTATATGCAAACACTATCTTGTTAACGTATACAATGACATTCTTTTGGCGATTTCTTATGATTTGGCGATATTGCCAGTCGGTAGAATACATACCATCGATACATTCAGTAAGCCATCACACATGTAATTTACTGCTTTTATTATATATATGCATTTAAGGTATCCGGCTACGTTCGAAACCGTAATTTTAAAAGAGCACATAAATGGATAATTTTCAGTCAGTCACTCAGATTAGATCACACAAATTTAGTGTCACTCAGATTAGAATACATGCATTAAATTGTTTTAAAGACATTTTGACAAAAAATTATTGAAATATAATATTTTGGCAAAAAAATTAATTTAGAACAATCTTTATTCCAAATGTTTTCCTTTTGTGAAACATAGTTCTATTATAGCAATATTTCGCCTGCATATAGTTCAGACCTCTCTACAGAGGCTCAAATACAATTTTTGAAAAATTCACATTATTTTCAGAGTTACCACCAATTGAAATAATTATTGGCGTTTTTTTTCTTAAAATTGATCCTCTCTGTTGTCTTAAACTATGAATAAACCTACTTCTAAGTTATATATTTCAAAAATTCTACTTGTGCCTCTGTAGAGAGGTCTGAGCTATATACAGGCAAAATATTGTTATAATAGAAACATTTTTCACAAAAGGAGAACATTTGGAAAATAGATTATTCTAAGTTAATTTTTTGCCAAAATATTATATTTAAATAATTTTTTTGTCAAAATGTCATTAAAACAATTTTATGCATATATTCTAATCTAAGAGTCACTAATTATCATGAAAATTATCCCTTTATGGGCTTTGTAAAATCACGGTTCCGAACGTAGTCGGATAACTTAAAGTAAAGACTAAAATACAAAATTCTTCTGACTATGTACAAAAAAATACTTCCGTTACTAAACTCGAATACAAAGGAATGATTCTAACAAAATTTGCCTTTTGTATGTGAATTCTATTTTTCTTTAATCCAGACTGAATATTTTAAGATTTTAACAACACACAACTCTCATAATTTTACGTTTACTTATTACTCTGTATACATTACATTATATTACTCCATTAAAATTTAGAATCATTGTTCTTTTATAATCTCACTCAATTTATTTCTCTAATTTTCCTTTAAATTGAATATAATTAAATCTGTATCAATACACATGTTCGTTTACAACCGCAAAATTCTAAATTATTTTAATGCAGACTCAAGGGAAAAATAATCTAATTTTTCCCTAGATTTGAACAAAAATTTAATTACATTTATTGTGTTAATCTCAGCAGTCGTGATTAAAATCATGTATGTAGTTTCAGTATTTTTACTTTTATAATCTAAGCCTCTTTCGTTTCGGTTTTTAATTAAACTTTTAAATTATTTTAAGCAACTGAAGTTAATATTGTTTTGCTATGGATGTAGTTAGTAAATATATTTTGAATAAATTGAATTGAAACTCTAAATATCAATTTTTAGTCTTCTAACAATTAATAATTTATGTATGTGCTATACTGGTTAATTTCTAATCATAACGGAAATAATTGTAAGTCAACAGAAAGTTTCTCCATTGAAGATGCATACATTAATTTTTAACCCTTATTTACATGATTTTTTTCTTTTATTTTGTGAAAAAAGTCAGTGGAATGTATAATGAGTTATAAAAAATAGTTCAGAAATCGAATATTCCTACCACAACAAACAGCGGGATGACAAGTTAAAACCCATTATAATGATAGTGGCATGCACATTTTTTAGACAGCTACATTTTTTATTACATCTATTTTGAGTAAAGTTTTTCGTTCACTAAATGTCATGGGAAAAATTTTCGTCGCCATACAATGAAGGGTTAAATATTTAATTATAGATAAAATTAAGGAATCAATAAATTGAAAGTGTCTGTTGTAATTTTAGAGTACCAGTAAAGTTTTTTCTCATTTGATATGAAGGGAGACATGGAAGAGTGAATAAATATACTTGCTCAAATATGCATTTTTTATTCTTTATAGGTACACCAGCAGCAGTAAAGAAATATGTATGCAATAGTTAGCTAATAACCATAGGTTAATAAGTTTGTTCGAATCAGAAGCGAATAACTGCAATATTTTCTTCTTACAAGGAGAGGGAACGACTAAGGACATTCATTTGGAGACGAGACTTTGTGTAATAAGAGTACTTATTTAGGGTGTTCTACCCTCAATATAATAACACAGAATGGGCCATCAAATCGGAGAGTACAACCTTCGAAATTCATACTTAGCATTTATACAATTAAGTTTCATTCGGCTGCATTGGTTCAGTATCATAGATGATAACGTGAATATTAACCACGTGTATAGGGTTCGATTCACGAGATGATTCTTTTTTTTCCAATTCATTCAATTATTTTTACAATTAAATATATAGTAATGAAAATGGCTTATTAAATATTTGTATAACTTTAAAATAATTCAATTAATGATTTGTAAGTACAGATATAATACATTATTTTATATTATTAAGTATAAAATAATTAAACTAATAATACATAGTACAGGATACATATTACTTTATAATGTTAATTACCAAATAATAATTATAATATATTTTGTATGGCATAACTATTCGTAACTAACTTTTGAAAATACAAAATAATTGTAAAAGTATAACTCATAATATAATGTAATATAATTAATATAATAAAATATATTTATAAAATATAATACATATATATATATATATATATATATACCAGCCGTTACCCACCCGCTTCACTGGGTATTTCACGATGTTGTATAAATGTATACTGTTTACATATAGTATAAAAATTATTGATATCTAGCATTAAGAATTCGATTGTATTGAAAAATATATTTATAGCTGTAAAACTCTCGCCTCTTGATAAAAAAAGGACAAAAATTAAAATATCTAATTTCTATTTATAACTAAAATAGAAGTAGAAATATTTTTTGCGCTCACTTAACCTAATAATCAAGTGGATTTCCACCAAAGCAACTTTCAGTGGATCTTTACTCCATAAAATAAATATGCGTGCTAAGTTTCAAGTCTAACTCTAACAGAGCAAAAACGGAATTTTTATCAGCAATACCTCGTTGAGAGCATTCTTAGCGGATTCCGATTCACTAAAAGGAGCATGTAAACTAAATTTTATTATTAAAGTCTTAGCATTTCGAAAACGGGAATTTTGTTTATCAATACGTCACAATAACTCTCCCCGCTTCCACTGGAGTTGATTTCCGCAAAATACATTCTTGGGGGAACTCTATTCAATTAAAGAAACGTGCTCAACAGATTTCAAGTAAATGGGTTAAATTCAAAAACAGGAATTTTTCTATAACACGCCTTAATCCTTTGCAACCCCACTCCTTTGAGGGCCCGTTTTCGAAAAACTCTTTGTAAAAGGAACTCTATTCCATGAACGGAACACACCTTCTAATTTTCAAGCAGGTGTGTCTATTATTTGAAAAGCGGCAATATTTATATATTACGCCTCTTAATCCCCCTCAGCGATCCTTGAAGATCAATTTTACCCAAAACTATTTGGTAGCGGATCTCTACACCATGAAAGAAATCCGCTTACCAAATTTTAAGACTGTACGTCTATTAGTTTAAAAAATGGAAATAATTATCTATAACGCCCTTAAGCCCCCGTAACGCCGCTTAGGAAGCGATTTTCACAAAACCCATCTCATAGCGGATCTCTACTCAATGAATGGAATCTGCTTACTCAATTTTAAGATTTTACATCTAATAGCTTAAAACAAGAGTTAATTGCCTATATACATAACGCCCATTAATTCTCTACAACGCCACTTGGGAGTCGATTTGGACAAAACTCATTTTGTAGCAGATCTCTTTTGTAGCTTACCAAATTTCAAGACTGTACGTGTAATACTTTAAAAAAGGAAATAATTATGCATAATGCCCCTTAAGCGCCTTCAACGCCCCTTGGAGGTCCATTTTCGTAAAAATCATTATATAGGGAATCTCTACTTCATGAAAGAAATCTGTGTACCAAGTTTCAAGACTGTACATCCAATAGTTTAATAATGGAAATAATTATCTATAACGCCCCTTAAACCCCCGTAATGCCCTTTGGGGTTCGATCTTTGCAAAATGCGTTCTTAGCTGAAGTCTACTCCATGAAGGAAATCAACCTACTAAATTTCAAATCTGCAGAGATTTAATAGTTCCGGAGATATCGTGATTAGTCAGTGCGTCAGTGAGTCGCTTTTTTCCCTTTATATATATATATATATAGCAGTAAATGAATTAAAAAGGAGACTACATATATAACATAATATTTACTACATTTCATACTTTTTAGCACGCTTTTATTAGCTTCACCTGTATGTGTAACGGAATTGAACTCGAATTTTACCTACTTTAAAAAGTCAGATTAATTCGAAATTTTGCGCACTTTTTAAAGATCGATGATAATACAATAATTTAATGATTTTGTTCCACTGTCCCGATAAGGATTATCAGGAAAAACATTTTCCATTTCATGATTTAGCGAGTGGCCGCGGGAGCCGGGATGGTCAAAGTTTCGGATAGTGGCTGACATGTAACGAGTTCGAGCCCAGTACCACTAAAGACCCGCTGTGTAGGGGAAAGATGAACGTTTAATCTGTTGAGAATTCAAAATTACGAGGTCCGTCACCAAAAGCCCTCGTGTAGCTGAACAGTGTGACGTTAATATTCACTCACTCACTCACCCAGAATTTGCGATGAATTCATCAATGAAGAAAAGATAGTTTAAGAACCTAAAAAGGCATGCTTTTATTATAGATTGAGCTAAAAAATGAATATATATATAGTTTTAAAAAGACTAAAAAACACGTTTTTTTATATTTAATCGAACTGAAAAAAATAATTATTCTTATACTAAGAATAAAATTATTAACAAGAAAATTATTTATATATATATATATATATATATATATATATATATATATATATATATAGTGGTGCAAACAGAAATTTTTCAAGGGGGAGGGGGGCTCCGGGGTCGAAAGTTCACCATTCTTGTATCATGCTAATTTTGGTTTTGTCGATTTTCGGGAACAAAAAACAGTAAAAAACTAATTATTGAATAAACAATTAGCATTAATTAATAAAATTAATCATTTATAACAAATACTTAATTAAATTTTACGTACTATATACCTAGAATTATAATCAATCCGGAAAAAATCAAGGGCTTTGGGGGGGATCTGGACCCCCAGGACCTCCCCCATTGTGTGCGCCACTGTATATATATAATGTCATTGCGGTCAAAGCGTGGGGTGTGCTTTGTACTACGTTTTGTACACTAACTCAGCATTTCGCAATAGAACTAGTAAGAAATTATAACAATTGATATCGAGCACACCAAAATGGCATGAATTTTCTCGTTAATCATTTTATTATTATATTAAAAATTAATTTTCCTTTTTAGTTCAACTAACTATAAAATCGTGTTATTTAGTTTTTTTAAGTTTGGGGCGTCTCTATCCGTGATCTTCTCACTAACAAATCATGTTACGGAATCTTTGTTCCTTAAAAACTATTTTATCAGAACACTCCTTCTGAAGAAGAGAGCGTGGACATGTAAATTAAGTCTTCTATATAAAGTCTAGGCTTTGAAGTTAGAAAGGGAGAGATAGGGTAGACTGTGAGCGGAACATTTATTATTCAAATGTAAAGCATTATGCAGATATTTAGTAGATAATTGTAATAAAATTAAGACAACGATTTGTCACTGGAAATTGAATGTACATTAGATAGCTAGGAAAGCATTATACTTGAACTGAAGTAAATGTTACTGGTAATTAAAGTCTTGTATCATACCACGCTCACATCTCGTTAATTGTCTACATATTGCTTAAATTGGATCCATCTCTTGGTTTTGATTGATCTAACTCTTGTTGTTGTTTGTGTTTCAAATAAACAAAATAATTTTGAACATAGCTAGTCTTCGTTTCACATCTCTAGACGCGAAAGCGAGATCCTTACAAACTGTTATTTATTTTTCATTTTTTAGTTCGATATACAATAAAAGCGTGTTTATTAGTTGCTTAAACTATTATTTATTCATTGATGAATTGATCTTAAATGCGTCATTATTTTAGAATCTGAAATATCCATTGGCATTCTATCAGTGGTTTGCAAAACGTAGGATCAGCCAATTGAATGAAATCTGAAAGATCTAAGTGTGTTTGAAATATTTTAATGTGGGGAAAAAGGTGTAAAGAGTCAATTATATTTTTTTACTAAAAATAGCACTATTTTGTATTTACCATGAGCATTTTCGTTTTTTGTTTCTGACTTTATGTTTTACTAAACAAATCTGGAATAGTCACCAAATGTGGAAATAGGATATCGTTAATCCTGATGATCCTAATCAGGATAATGGAGCAGAATTGTTAAATCATTGTACTATAAATGGGTGTTTTAGTTGTTTTTTCAGTTCCTACTATTAGCTCACACTCTATATTTATTTATTTATTTATTCATCTTAGGGGAATTTTCAATCGTTAATAAATAACATTTTAAAGCGTTCAATTGAGCTGAAATTTTATATATATGATTATTTTGGATGATCATATAATAATTAAGAAAAATTAATTGATTAAATCTAATTATTTAAAGAATTACAAATACAGCCAATTTGACATCATTTTTGGCGAATTAGCGACCCTTTTGGTGACTTGTGCCAAAACTTCGAAAGATTTTTTTCTCACATTTTATAGCATTCAGTTGAACGGAAGTTTTATATACACGATTGCTTTGTGTGGATGACAATACTATACTCTAATGATAGTTAATAAAATTAATTACCACTTAATGTTGTGATTCAGGCATATGTATATGCACATTTATATTAATTGTAACTATTTAATAAAAAGTAGCTAAAGTAAAATTTATCTTGTTGATCTAAATAGGAATTGACTTTTTTTTATGTTACTTGTTTTAACTATAATTTATTTGCAACTATGATACGTTTTAACATTTTATGTAATGGTGTACAGACTGTAATACTGCAATGCTAAATCTTTTTAAGAAACTACATTAATATTAACACTGCAAGTGAATGAGCGGAGTATCACTGAAAATTGATGTTTAGTTTATTCTAAGTTACCACGGATGGATATAGAGTAACACTTTATTTTTCCAGAAACCCGATTATCTCCAAGGCAGCAGATCCATCTGGCGGAGAGGGATAAAAGCAATTTAAAGCTCTCCCTCTCTGCCAAAGCCATTGTCTTTTTGAATGATTTGCTAGCGGCACGTGACTCAAAATAAACGGAACCTGTCACATCGAAGTGCACAAAGAAATTTGTCAAGACACCGCTGGAGAATCCGAATCAACCGCACGGGCGGCCGTTGCACTCATCGATTTCTGAAAGTGGAAAATTACTTAAATCCAAAATATGCATTCTGACAAAGACTCGAGTGCTTGCCGTTTGTTTGCCTTTCAAACTCCTACCTACATCAGTTAGATTGCAGACCCTTTTTCATCCTCCCACAATAGAGGGGTGAAAATTTTAAGAATAAAAAAAGGCCAGTAATGTGGCGTGTTCCCCCTTCCTCTGAGGGTAAGTTGGGGCGCTCTTTTTTTTTTCTGTTCGGGGTTCATAAAATCCCAAAGTGGACTTTTCAAGACCCCATCGAATTTATTTCTAAATAAATGACTCTCGTTTAGATTTCCGTACCGTTTCTACCCAATCATTTTTTTGTTTCTTATCTTAAGCAGTTTATTTTGAAAAGTGGAAGGGCTTGGTTTTTTCATCATTTTTTTCACGCGTCGTTTGCCAGAAATTTTGAAAGCGCGTAGTGATTTGCTAAATAATTTCGAGTTTAAGATCTCTTCAGAAGCGTGTTGTGTAAGCAACGTAGATGGTTGAACGATTGAGTTAGTTTACAGTTCCTAGCCCGAGAAATGAGCAAATAAAAGCATTTTACAATCACGCGAAGGTTGAGAGAAAGTAACGGATTATTATTTTTTTTCAATTGTAAATTGACATGAAATAAATGTATTATAAATATAGCGTCTTGAGTGGTTTGGATTCATAACTTTAGTCTGTTTAAGCAGTACTGGACTTAGAACTTGCTCTTGAAGTACTTATAAATCATAATAAGTAATCTAAAAAAATGTAATGGTGAAACAAGGGTCATTCAGGTTTTCGAAGACTAAAAATAAGGAACCCTTTAACAGAATTCTTTATAGAGATTTGAAATTGAATTGGGATTTGCACTACTTTATAACAAGATAAAATCCTAAAAAATTCATTGCACTATTAAATCATTTAAAAATCTTAAAATAATGCGCTATGAACGTACAAAAAGTAATCCATTCTGTTAGATTTTATTATTTTTTTTTAAATTCAAATACGAAACATTTTTTTAACTTTTTTATTTTGAAAAGTGGCATTTAGTGTATTGTTATATATGTGTATTATTTAGTGTATTACTATTATAACGCCTTCTTACTTGAGTTTAGTAAAATGAGCCCAACTTATATATATGTATGTATATATATAATGATTATTAATTGTAATTAATATAAATAATGAATCAAAACGGTTACATCATTCTACAATGTTGTTTAGAATCTGATTAATGCTTATCTGAATTTTCCTATTTTAAAAGATGAATGTATTTTAAAACGCCACGAGTCTCATTTTTCCCATAGAATTTAATTTTCTTTTAGTTTCAGTTAATTTCTATAAGTTAAAGCAAAATTTTGAGGGATTTCACCTAAACTATACTAAATACACTAAAAACACAGCAGCCTAAACAAAAGTTTTAAATTCATTCCATTTAGAATATCACTTAATTACACTATTGACCATTAAAATTGCTACACCAGGAAGAAATGCAGATAAAACAAAATGATATTTATAGAAGTATATTATACTAGAGGAATAACAAATGAGAGAGATTAAATTTTCAAGGAATCTGGTTGTATAGGCCCTGAAAAATCAGTACCAAAAACAGTCAAACCTGGCAGTAATTACAGCATTTATACGTCTTGGCATTGAGTCGAACAGAGATTGGATGTCATATACAGGTACAGATGCCCATGCAGCTTCAGAAATATATCACAGCTCATCAACTGTAGTGACTGGCGTATTGTGACGAGCCAGTCGCTCGCAGACATATACCAGGAGTTCAAAGTGCCGTCATTGCGATCAAGAGGTGACCAAGACGTGTATCCAATAGTACCCCATGCCATCATGCCAGGTGATGAGCTAGTATGATGAGGACGAATGCACACTGTGAATGAGCGTTCACCACGATGCCACCGAACACGGATGCGACCATATTGATGCTGTAAACAGAACCTGGATTAATCTGAAAAAAAATGACGTCTTGCTATACGTAGACCAGGTTTGTCCTTGATTAAACCAATGAAGACGCTCCTGTGATGCAGCGTCAAGGGTAGCCGCAGCCATGGTCTCCGATCTAAAAGTCCATGCTATTGGAAGCGTCGTCGAAATGTTCATATAGGCACTTGCCTTGTAAACGACACCAATTCTTGACTCAGCGCTCGTGACGTGGTTACACGATCCATTCAGGCCATGCGGGTAACGTGCCTGTCTTCGCAGCTTCTGGTGTTAGGAGACCGTTGAGATCCAACATGGCGTTCTATATCAGCGTCCTGAACCCATTGAATCCATACTCTGCTAACAGTCATTGGATTTCGACCGATGCGAGAAGAACTACTATGATACGATAAACCGGTACACTACAATTTGACCTTTATCAATTTCAGAAACGTGTTGGTATGCATTACTGTTTCTTACACGAGACATCAGAACAACTTTTCGCCAGGTAACAACATTCAAATTCAGTTCATGTATGAAAAACCGACTGAGCAATTTTCTCATTTAAACACATTGTAAGTGCCGCTACCGCTGTCTGCTTGGTCTGAATGCGCTGAAAAGCTACTCATTTGCATATCAGAGCACCTTCTTTCGGTCCTTTAAATTTCACGTCTGTAGCTGGTTACTTTCTTGGTGTAGCAATTTTAATAGCCAGTAGTGCATCTAACAGTAACCGAGTGGGGAAGGTTGTAAGACGAACCGACGATACTTCAGCTAAGCCGTGCCATTTTTCCAACCAAGACCAATCGTATAGTGAACCAAGATGCACTAAGTCTTCTGATGTCCTTATTTGTGGGAATGTGGGGAATATAATGTAAAATAAAGAGTGCAATTACTTGACAATATTTAAAAGTATAAGATATCAAAACAAAGCTTCGCCAATATCTTTCTTTTTTTCTTAATAATCCACATTAACCGTTAACGAATAGAAATATAAGGTCGTGTCTCTGTTCTCAACTGTCAGATAGATTTATTTTAATAACGCATATTATAACTAATTAAATTAATTTTAATTACTTAAGGGAAGCAGGACATCATAGACAGTCAAAAAAATTGATTTTTAATTGTAGTATTTAAAAATAGTGCATAATTTTCTGAATCTCTAAAAATGTTCATTGATAAAAAAAACCGTACAATATGAACAAAGGAATTGATAAAAGTGTAAACAAACGCTTACAAATGTTTAGTTTTTTTTTTTTTTTTTTTTTCTCTAAAGCATAATTTGGTTTTTAGGTACACTTTTATAAAAAAAAACTATTGTTCTATATGTGTAGCTCCAAATTTTTATCTTTCTATACAAAATACCTGTACATTAGTGAATCTGGTTGTTTTTTTCAGTCGACGTAGTGCATAGTTTTTTTAAAAAAAATAGTTGCATGTATGAGAAAAGGAAAACAAATAGAAATTTTCAAAATTACAATGTTTTATACTTTTTTTAAGAGGCCATCTTAATATTTATATTAAAAGATAAGTTCCCTATATTTTGTGTATCGTTTTATATATGTGCAAAAAATATTTTGCATATTTAAGAGATACTTTCTTAAAAAAAAAAAACGTCTATGCATAAGCACATATTATGATATCTCAAAAATTATGTCCAACTTAAGTGAGACAGAAAGAAAAATAATTAAAAAAATTATTTTTGTATTTTTACAGAATTATTAAAATATCTTTATTATAAGATCACACAAAATCAATGCTCTGTTGTCATTTCTTAAATATGTCCACACACACACAATAAATCTTATTTTTGGCATTTGTCTCTTTTGAACATGTTCTGGTAATCTTAAGGTATCCGACTACGTTCGAAACCGTGATTTTTAAAAAGCGCATAAATGGATAATTTGCATGATATTTAGTGTCACTTAGATTAGAATACATGCATACAATTGTTTTAATGACATTTTGACAAAAAAATTATTTAAATAAAATATTTCGGCAAAACATTAACTTAGAATAACCTTTTTTCAAAATGTTCTTCTTTTGTGAAAAATGCTTCTATTATAATAGTTTGCCTGTATATTGCTCGGACCTCTGTACAGAGGCTCAACTATGAATTTTGAAAAATTCCCATTATTTTTCGAGTTACTACCATTTAATATAATTATCGTCGCTTTTATTCTTAAAATGTCTCCCCTTTGTTGTCGTAAAACATGGATGAACCCAGTTCTATGTTATAGATTTCAAAAATTCCAGCTTAGCCTCTGTAGAGAGGTCTGCACTACATACAGGCAAAATATTATTATACTAAAAGCAGTTTTCACGATGAAAAACATTTTGAAAATGGATCATTCTAGTTCATTTTTTGTCAAAATATTGTACTTAAATATTTTTTTACTATAATACTATTCTTAAAACAATTTTATATACATTTTCTAATCTAAGTGACACTAAATATCATAAATAAAGAGTGTTTTTTTTCAGGTATAGAAGTTTAAGTTGGCATTACTTTCCAAGATGGTGAACGATTTAACAGCTGTCAAGTGATTTATTCTCAGTTTGGTTTGGCAATTCATCATGAATAGACTAACGCCTGAATAGATTCGTCGAATGGGCCCAAAACGAGATTGCCGTTGTTCCCGATTTTCATAAACAAATTTTGTTTAGCGATGAAGCGCACTTCTGGTTGAATGGCTACGTCAACAAACAAAACTGCCGCATTTGGAGTGAAGCCAACCCACAAGTGTATGTCGAAACACCGTTACATCCAGAAAAACTGACTGTTTGGTGCGCTTTATGGGCTGGTGGAATCATTGGTCCGTACTTCTTCAAAAACGATGAAGGCCACAACGTTACAGTCAATGGTGATCGGTATAGAGCCATGATTACGAACTTTGTCCTTCCTGAATTGAACAATCATGATGTCCAGGAGCTGTGGTTCCAACAAGACGGCGCAACATGTCACACAGCTCGTGCCACAATCGATTTATTGAAAGACACGTTTGGTGACCGCCTAATTTCACGTTTTCGACCTGTGAATTGGCCTCCAAGATCTTGTGATTTAACACCGCTAGACAATTTCTGTGGGGCTATGTAAAGTCATTGGTCTATGCGGATAAGCCACAAACACTTCATCATTTGGAAGATAACATTCGCCGTGTTATTGCCGATATACGGCCACAAATGTTGGAAAAAGTGATCGAAAATTGGACGTCCAGATTGGACTACATCCGACCCAGCCGTGGCAGTCCTATGCCAGAAAAAGTATTTAAAATATAATGCCACAAGATTATCCTTCGAATAAAAAAATTCATGTCAATCGAATAATACATCGTTGTTTTATTTCAATTTAAAGTTCTATACCTCTAAAAAACACCCTTTATTATCCATTTATACGCTTTTGTAAAACCATGGTTCCGAACGTAGTCTCATACCTTAAACTATATATTAGATATATAATTCACATTCTAATAGAGTAAGAAACCACTTACAGTATGGTCATTCAAATGAAGTAAATTTCATAAATAATTAGAGAAAAAATACTATTTATTGCAAGCAAAATGCACTTTGTATGCTATATACGTATATTTATTTCTGAAACTGTTATTCTTTTCTGGAATTTATCTCTGTATACATTGGAGAAGGTCCACTAGAGCAATACGAGTTCTCCGGAACTAACAGACCGACGAATCTAAAATTTTATATGCATGTTTTTCTTTGCGTGGTGTTAATACTTGTTAAAAACGGCGTTTGAGGAAATTGACTCCTATAAACGAAGAAAGATGAAGTGTGGATGCTTAAGAGATTACAGAAACAGGGCAGAGAAGATGGTTTGGGACCACGCGCGTAGTAGTTACAAAATTCTTGGGTTTTGAGCTATTACATCTACTTGGAAGACATGTTTCTTTTGTTAAGTAGAGTTTTTTAAAGAACGAGCTTTGCGAAAATCATCACCGATAACGTCGCAGAAAAAAATATGTATATATTTGTTTTAGATAATTATATAAATTGACTACAATTAAACTTTGAAATAACGGTATATTCAGTTTTTTATGTATGGTACTTCGTATTTCATTTTTTAAAAACTTCTTTCTTTAGACATTAATTTGAAATTTACTTATTTCTTTTGAGATATTTATGAAATTTTTACCTCATTAAAATTATTTTTCTTCTTCATTTTGAAAGTTAAATTTTTTCAATTCACCCGTGCGGGAAATGGTTCAAAATGCTTCTAATTACATAAAAGCAATGGAAATAGAAACAACATTTTTTTTTTTCTTATTCATTTCCTACTATTAGGTACTCTCTCTCTCTCTCTCTTTCTCTCTCTCTCTCTCTCTCTCTCTCTCTCTCTCTATATATATATATATATATATATACGTATATATCTTGTTCAGATTGATTTTCAATCATTAAATAAACTACTTTTTATTCATCCATTCAAGTTCAATTACATTGTTTTAAAAATTTGTAGTGAATGACACTTGATGTTAATACAGTTTTTTAAACATTAATTCATTAATTAAATTAAAAAAGTGAATAAATAGTAACAAGCAAAAGTAATAGTCCAGCATCATGCATAGAAAGGAAAATAGTTCGGTGTGTTCCTGTAATGCAATGGATAGCTCGTTGGACTTCTAATCCAAAGGTCGTCGGTTCGAATCCCACCTAGAATGGCCTAATTTCTGAGAATGTGGTTTATTTCATACTATACTGTTTTATTTCAATAATTAGTTTTTATTAATCAATAAATGGTAGCAAACAAACAAAAATTAGTCCACAACCCTATTAAGAAAAGAAAATGGAAAATTGCCAGGAAAATCGCTTTCTATTTTATCACTTTATATTGTGATTCTGTCATATGTATAAACATATTTATATTGATTGTAATTATTAAATAAAAGTAATAAAAATTAAACTTTTTTCGACGTAGTGGAAATTGACTTTTTTATCTATATTACTTGTTTTTCATTTACAGTTATAAAACCCAATTTTCAAGCTTGATATTTTCATAAAATCGATACGGAAGCTTGATTCAGCGCAGTAACCTACCCTCTCTTAAAACATTCCTTATATACATAGACAATTTATATATTCTATTCTAACCCCAATGCCGAACCTCAATCTCTTACCGCGAAATCGAAACTACCGCCTCCAAAAAAAGGATTATCTGACCCCTGTTCTTACACTAGATGGCTCTGGGTGCCTTCAAATGGACGAATCTCATCCACCGCGACTCACTCCACTCATAGCAATCGCGCGAACTCTCATCTGATGGAGTTGTCTGACTTTCGACACAGTAGGAAATGTTACTTTTCGATATGCTTGGCTGCTACGCACTGACACTTCTTTGGATAATAGTTGGAAAAGGTAAGATAACTTTTCCCAACTTTTCGTTTGGGTTGATATGACATTTAGTGAAGGGTTGCATTTTAAAAATATGGTGGATTTATCCTTAGAAGTTTTGAGTCGAACGAGATACATGAAATCGTTTAAAATATTTATTTCTGATTCATATTTCAGATGATGAAAAACAATTTTGGAGTTGAAATTTTTTTGAGTTTTGCTTTTTAGTGATAAACATGAAGTGGCATATTAGAAAATGTTGTTGGTATTTAAGTTATTTGAAAAACAATGGATTATCGGAGGAAAAATAATTTTATCGATGAACACATGATTTTGTGGATAAAAATGTTATAGTGAGACTTAAAAACAAATGTTTTTTCAATGTTGATCGAAAATATAAATTATTATTATTTTCCATTGAGATATTGAAATCGGCTTATAAAACGCATTTCATTTTAAAAATGAATTCCTAATTAAAAATAATTTATTACATGTAGCAATATGAGAAATTGGAATATTTTAAATTAATATAAAAAATGTCTTTTTTTATTTCATTTATAGCACATCATTTTTAGTTAAAAAGCTTAGCTTTTCACTCAAAATCAAAAAGCCTTTTTGGTATTGAGAAGCCAAGCATTCCTAAAATATTTATCAAAACTTTAATTGCTCATTTTTTTGGTTTGTTAATGCAGGTAAAGATTATTAATACATTAAATTATACTTTCTTATATTTTACACTGAGTACTTTATTTTTATTTTTAGCAACATATTGCTAACTACTAAAATAATAATTCAAGAATCCTTAAAATAGATTAAGTATATTTTATAGGAATAAATGTATATTCATCTACTGTATTTTCCATTTTTGGATTAAATAGCAGTTGAACAGATTATCTGTTCTGGATTTTTCTATTTATTCCATTTTTAATATGTATGTATTTAGCTATATCTGTAAAAATAATTTTTTTATTAAGAATCGTGAGATATATATATTGATATCTTCAAATTAAATAACTTTTACAGCGATTAATATGTGTCTTTTTTTTGCGTTCTCTCTCATATTTTGGAAAATATTTGTTGATTATATGAATTGCTAATTTCAAGGCTATTTTTCAAATTTCACTAATAAACAGATTTGTAATTTATTGTGATACATTATGGTTTTTTTTTAAAATGGATCATTTAAAAAAATGTATGGAATTTAATTAGATGCATGATTAAGTTCTGTACAGATCATATACATATTTCAGTGTTTTAAAGTTTTTGTTTTTTTCTTTTAGTGTCATTTGGTCCTTTTGGCTTCATTTGGACAATCATTTAGAAGATTGATTTTTTAATTAAGTTTTGCGTTCAGTCCTAAATAATCTATCATTTTTAAAATCCATTTTACGTGACAGTTTAGTGTGTTGGATTCAAATTCCTTGATGCATTTTAGTGTTTTTCTGAATATGTTTGATTCAAATATACACTTATATGTACTTTTGCGGCTCCTTTTTCAATTAAAATGTTTTGTTTATATTTTAATTACATTAAAAGAAGATAACGCAGATATTACACTGTATTTTTTATAACGTGAAACTAAACTATATTTTGTCATCCATCAAAAACCCCCTACACGTTTAAATGTTAAAGGAATAAAAGTTATAACATTTTTCCCCCTTACTGAATCAGCTTGTGTACCCATAAAGTACAAATTTATGTGTATTTCACAATTCTCAGTTAATGGTTTTTTTCTATTTACCTTTTAGAATTTTTTTAGCATATGTAATTACAGTATAAAACCGTTATGGATGACGATCGAAATCTTATACAAAACAATATGATTTATTTTTGCAAGACTTTCGAATTTGTAACTATTTTAAATTCTACGCATTTACAGACTATCAAATTTGAGCCGGTCAGTCTTTCAAATAGGACTCACTCAAAATTTCGAACAGAGTGACAAGATAATTTCCTTGCGTATATATTTTTTTATTGTAACACAACTGAAAACATGTCTTGTATGAAAATTAGAATTATTTTTTGGAGACAAAAAAATCCCTTATTATTTGGCATTTAGAAGTTTTGTCTATATATTGTTTTTTATACATATCACATGATTCTTATCAAGGTAAGCAAAAAAAAGGTAAAATACACTTGATAATACTCTTAATAGCTGTTGACGTGGAAGTAATTTATACAGCATGAACAAAAATAACGTAAACAAAACAGGAAAATAAATATCGTGTGCATGGCGTTCGTCATATCTGACTTACAACCTGGAAAAATAAAAGAAATTGCATGAAAGCTTTTGGATCTTTTTTCGCCTATAATGTGGATAGTTTCGGATTTGTAAGAAATATAAAAAAAATTACTAATACATAATTTTATTTATATGAATTACACAGAGAGTAGAGTAGATTTATACACATACGTAATGGAACCCCAAACTTTGTTGTGTGGTGTGGATAAGAATATTCGTATTTTTGTGTCGTTAAATGTAAATGGATCTACTTAAATTTAAACCCAAGAGTAATGCATCAAATCTCCATATTGATTTTACGTTAGTCACGTTACGAGCAAACAGCGTAGAAAGTTGTGACTATATCAAAACACTACATGAGCACAAAACCACTAAATACTTTAGTTTCATCCTTTCGTCTTTTGTATTGTATTGTGTAAAACGTATTAAAATATATTGACTTGGTTGAAAAATTAAAGCTTGCGAAATAAACTTTAACATCTTGATTCCTGCTTATAAGCAAGTAATTTTGCATAGAAGTCGGGCTGGGGGTGTGGTTGGTTTGTCGCTGATCTTCTGTTCCCAAGTTTGCAGGTTCAACCCGGGTCAAGTAGATGTACTTCCATGATGCAGAAAATCGACAGCGGCCATGTCGTATGATTATGTGGCATGTAAAATATCACTAGGGGCGTGCTTTAGGCAAAATTAAATCCTTGTACATGTTTGCATCGTCAGGGCTCCGGTGGCTCCTTCTAGGAAGGAAACTGGGCGTCAAAATTACCTGCGGTGATGGTATCCGCCAATATGGCATCGCAGTAAAAAGATATACCAGCTTTCAGTGAATGCACTAAGTAGATTAAAGAACTATGTTAATAACTGTTCATAATCTGCCATTAGAAATAAGAAATATTTTGCATACTTTAAGTTACCGAGTAAGTGAATATTTGAGAGTTATATAAACGACTTACTATCAAGTAACACGAAAGCTATTTGGTGACGGACTTCTTAATTTTGAGACTCTGTCAAGTGACCATGGCCACCACCTGAACTGGCACCTTGTCACCAAAATACCACGTCACATCCATGGACGGACTTTGAGCTGGAAAGATTTTACAAGTATCGGTCCATCTACATGTTCGGTTTTTAGCGAGATCAAGGTTCGAACCCACGTCACTCCAACGACAGGTTCGGTACCATAGCCATTAGACTACCACAGCCATACATTTTAAGTGAGCTATGATTACGTTAAAGATTGGTCAAGAAAATGGTATGATGCACATTACATTTTTCGGCGTGAGAAAGTGAATATTATCGTCGCGCTATTCAACTACATGGTGGCTTTTAGCGACGAGGCTCGTAATTTTGAACCCTCATCAAGTAACGAGGACGACAACTGAACAGGCATCCCCTTACCTAACTTCCAATCCACACCACGGGAGGACGTTTGAGCCTCGATATATTTAACGTACATCGGCCACCTGTGCACGGTGGGTCTGCTGTGGTACAAGGCTCATACTCATGATACACCAGCTATGTCACCTAGAGGCATAGACCACTTCTTTGTATTCTTGCAACGTAGATGTCAAAAGTGTGGTGGAACAACTTCACATCCATGACTTCGTCAAATAATTATGGCTCAAAACTTCGTGTATTAGAAGGTTGAGGCTCGGGCAAAAATAGGCAAATGGGAAAATCTTTTACATAAACTGATTTCACCCACAGTTGCGTATTATGTGTTCTAAAAGCTTCTCTTCAAACTATATATATATATATATATATATATATATATATATATATATATATATTATATATATATGTAATACATATATATTATATATATATTATATATATATATATATATATATATATATATATATATATATATATATATATATATATATATATATATATATATATATATATATATTATATATATATATATATATATATATATATATATATATATGTATATCTTATATATATATATATATATATATATATATGTAATATATATATTATATATATATTATATATATATATATATATATATATATATATATATATATATAATATATAGAATGCATATAACTGTGGAAATATTACTTTTCCCTTTGGTTGGAAAACGCTAAAGTGTGTTGGTTCAAGAATAATCCACCCCTCGATCATAAATATACATATTTTTTTATTTCCTCCTATTATTTGGATTTCAATTAAGAAACTGATAAAAGTGTGTGAATTTAATCATAAATAGATTTGAAGTTTTAATTAAAAAAATTAATTTACAGAAGGTTTTTCTTATTTTATATTTTGTTTCTACATTTAATGCATCTTATAATTTAATAAAAATGACATTTAAAAAGTAACTTTCAAAAATTTAGTGTACTTAAACTCATTAAACAAACATAAAAACAATACAAAAAATTCATTTAATGTTTAAACTATCACGAAGTTTGAATAATTGCTGAAATTGGGAAACTATTGCAAGTAAATAAAAATTTAAATGCAGCCAAATATGTGTTTATTCAACTAAGAGACATCATTTAACCTATAGCTTTACTCTTTTGTGATACACCTCATATAATGTGTTGATGACCACACCTATATTAAATTGAACTATTTCTGCGTCCATATATATTCAAACAGCTTTCTCTCTCCTCTCTCTCTCCCATCGTAGATTTTCTTTAATAAGACAAAACATTGGGTGGTGTGTTTCCAAGTAAAGGGTGTTTTTGAGAGGTATAGAACTTGAAATTGCAATAAAACAACGATGTATTATTCGATTGACATGAATTTCTTTTATTCGAAAGATAATCTTGTGGCATTACTTTTTAAATATGATTTCTGGCATAGAACTGCCACGGCTGGCTCGGATGTAGAACAATCTGGACGTCCAATTTCCAATGACTTTTTCCAACATTTGTGGCCGTATATCGGCAATAACACGGCGAATGTTGTTTTCCAAATGGTCAAGTGTTTGTGGCTTATCCGCATAGACCAATGACTTTAGATAGCCCCACAAAAAATAATCTAGCGGTGTTAAATCACAAGATCTTGGAGGCCAATTCACAGGTCGAAAACGTGAAATTAGGTGGCCACCAAACGTGTCTTTCAATAAATCGATTGTGGCACGAGCTGTGTGACATGTTGCGCCGTCTTGTTGGAACCACAGCTCCTGGACATCATGATTGTTCAATTCAGGAAGGAAAAAGTTAGTAATCATAGCTCTATACCGATCACCATTGACTGAAACGTTGTGGCCTTCGTCGTTTTTGAAGAAGTACGGACCAATGTTTCCACTAGCCCATAAAGCGCACCAAACAGTCCGTTTTTCTCGATGTAATGGTGTTTCGGCATACACTTGTGGATTAGCTGCACTCCAAATGCGGCAGTTTTGTTTGTTGACGTAGCCATTCAACCAGAAGTGCGCTTCATCGCTAAACAAAATTCGCTTATGAAAATCGGGAACAACGGCAATCTCGTTTTGGGCCCATTCAACGAATCTATTCAGGCGTTAGTCTATTCATGATGAATTGCCAAACCAAACTGAGAATAAATCGCTTGACAGCTGTTAAATCGGTCGCCATCTTGGAAAGTAATGCCAACTTAAGCTTCTATACTTATAAAAAAACACTCTTTACAACGACATTTCACCTACCTGTCATAACAAATGCAGAAAAGTTTATCATAACTGTCATTACAGTTAAAAATTAATTATTTTAGTAAACGTAGTCAGTGTTTTATGGTTTAGAACAGTGCGTCCCATCATTTTTATCACCTTGGGCAGGTCAACATTTGATAACTTGATCACAACCCGATGAAGGAAGACATTTATTTTTTTATATTTTAAATAGTTTTGATATGATAATTTTAATTTAATTGTATTTAAATATGCCTTCAGTATAAAGTACAGCTACGTAAAAAAATCAATATAAAGTGATTTAACTTGAAATATAGAGTGATTTCCAAAAAGTCGCATTAAAGCCGAGATAAATACACCATTGTATATTAAATAGGAATAATGTAATGTTCCTTGGGCGGCCCAATACAATTTGTCCCCCTGACCGGTATCGCTCCTTGACCCAGGGATTGGGAACTACTGTTTTAGAAGCTTTTCAATTTATGGCTGTTAATTGCATAAGTAAAATACATTTAAAAATGTTAGTTATTTAAGATATCCAACTACGTTCAGAACCGTATTTTTTCAAAAACGTATTGATAGATAATATTTATATTTTAGTGTGTCACTTAGAATATAAAACATATATAAAATTGTCTTAAAAATATTATTACAATAAAAATTATTTAAGCAAAACATTTTGATAAAAAATGCATATAGAATGACCAATTTTCAAAACAAGTCTCCTTTTATGAAAAATGATTCTATTAAAATAATATTTTGTCTGTATATAGATCTGTACAGAGGCTGAACTAGATTTTTTTAAATATATAGCTTAGAAGTGAATTTATCCATGTTTTACTACAAGAGAGGGGAGAAATTTTAAGAAAAAAACGCCGATATTTATTTCATTTGATGGTAAATCTGAAAATTGTGCGAATTTTTCAAAAATCCTTGTTCAAACTCTATGGAGAAGTCTTTACTTTATATTATCAAAATATTATTATTATGGAAGTATTTTTATAAAAGGAGAACGTTTTGCAAAAAAGGTTATTCTAAGTTAATTTTTTTTTCAAAATATTGTATTTAAATATTTTTTTGTGTCATAATGTCCTTAAAACAATTTTATGCATGTATTCTAATCTAAGTGATACTAAATATCATGAAAATTATCCATTTATGAGCTTTTTTTTAAAATCACGGTTCCAAACGTAGTCGGATATCTTAAAAGTTAAACAAGCAGCAGTATAACTTTATGTTTCTGAACCGCAAACAATACACAGTCATTAAAAAAATGCTTGACGAAGTACTTGATTATTTTTACGCACTATCTACAGATAAATCTTTAAAATTATTTTCGTTTTTAATATTATGCATAAATATTTTAAAGTTTTCCTTTTTACTAAGTTTATAAACAATTTAATAATTGTTTGAAACACTTTATGACTACTGCACCAGTAGACATAAGCGAATGTTTTGATTATTACCTGAAATGATAATTGCGGAGCATACACGCTGATTTTTTGGAGCAGATATGGAATCATAATCGTCTTTTGATTCTTCATTCTCTGAAAGTTTACTCCAAATCAAATGAAGAACATGCTATGAGCAATGAAATTTCATATGAAAAAAATGTGTTTTATTTTGTTGAAGATTCCAGTTAATTTATTCCGCAAATTTTGTTTAAGATTTACAAAAATTTAATTGTATTGTATATTGCTAACGTTCCATATTTGAGGAACTTATTTTCAATTTATACATTAAAATATTCAAAATATTTACGCAATCAAAAAATATCTTAAAACAATATACTATTTACTAAGACTTAATCAATCATTTAAGCTAAATTCTGTTTGAACTTTTAGAGATTAGAACGCAGGTTGTAGTTTTATTCGAGAAACTTGAACATGGTAGAAAATTACAAGTTCAATCACCAGTAATATGTGTGTTTATAATCAGTCTATAAATCAATCAAAATATTACAATTTTAAAATTTTTGAGCGATGCGTTTTGCATTTAGACCATGTACTTTGGTTTTAAAAAATGAAGTTAACTCTATTTTTACTTCGCTTTTTTCAAAAAAAGAGAAAGATAATTAATGATTTTTATCAAAAAATAATTATCAGTTTTGCATAGCTTCACATTTAGAAGTAATTGCTTAGTAATCTTGAAAGCCCCTTTGCCGATTTCTCCACTTCATTTGTCTCCAGACAACAAAATTCTTTTGGCCCTTTTCCATTTCGTAGGTGCAAATCTCGCCAAATTGGCGTTATTGGCGACAACATACAATATACATATTTTTTTAATGGGTTGCGAATTCATCATTAACCATTGCAGACCTAGTACACTCCCAGAAGCTGATATCACTTTTTTTTAATGCGATGCCCTATAGGCGGATACCAATCGCCGCAGGTAATTTTGACGCCCAGTTTCCTCTCTAGAGGGAAGCACCTGAGCTCTGACGATGCGAACCCGTACCAGGATTTAATTTTGCCGATAGTATCCGAGCCAAACAGGCACTCTAGGGATCTTTTACATGTCATCTAATCATACGACATGGCCGCTGTCGAATTTCTACATCATGAAAATCCACCGACTTAGGCTGGGGTCGATCCCGCAACCTTGGGACAGAAGGCCAGCGACAAACCAACCACGCCACCCAGCCGGTCACAATATGCACATACATATATTAAAAAATATTAGTTCTCATTGGCTTTAAAACAGTTTTTGACACATTATGAAAATGTCATTTCTGATAACAAAAGACCACGACTTGTTTTGAAATTTGGATGTAAAAGTTTACCACATTGGGAATATTCTGTTTGAAAATAAAGTTGGTTGTATATCATTTTTGTTGACTTCATCACTCGCGTCGGAAAAAACAGGGAAGTACCAAATGATTTTGTATATCGATGGAGTCTTTATTTCTACCTACTGAAGCTTTAACGTCATGTGTGACAGTTAGCCATTTTACAGTTTAATATGTGACGAATCTGTACGGGACCTTTCCACTAATATTTTTAGGTGTCTTTGGGGATTGTAAATTCGCGCATATTTCCAATTATTTCTAAAACGGATAAAACGGGATACGCAAAGTAGATAGGATATTTAAGGAGAACGTTGTAAGTTAGCGGAGATGAAGGTAATTGAGCCAGCAGTAGTAGTGACAATGTTTAGAGGATTCAATTGGATTACGATAGTGAAGCGTTGCTGTTAGTACTCAACGAAGGAACTTTAGGAAGTTCATATACCTGAAGAGATCTTAAGTACTACCAGGTGATATATTCTAGTTTAATACCGCTTACAACAAGCGTTAGTTTAATAAAATTATTTTCAGCTAATGAAAGCTACTAATCCAAGTTGCGTGTATTTCTCAGACTTCCTTCTCCGGTAAACCCTTTTGATATTACGCGTATTTATGGATTTTTTTCATATTTCGTAATTTAATTTAATATTAAAGGTTAATCCCTTTTGTTTGACGTAGACATATAGATACTATTTGTCATTGGTTTTTTTTATTTGAATCAATTGAATAAATATAAGTTATTATTATACAAATAACGTATGATCATTCCTTGCCTCAAATTAATCTTGGTGTCCAGGGTGGAACTCAGGAGAGTTCCCACAAATAAACACCTTGAAAGTCTTTATGTAACGTGCATTGAGTAAAGCTAAGATAATTTTTTTTTATGATTGAATTGAAGTTTTCATAATTATGAAATATTTTAAGGGAATTATTTCATAACTGGGGTAGCCCAGTAGCCAAGGTCACGAACTCCATATATGTGTTACTTCTGTGTTGTCATGAGTTTGGTTCCTAGTGCTACTGAAGATTTGCAAGGTACAGAGACGGGAAAAAGGAAAAAACTGTCGAGGTCGAAATTCTTCCCATAGGTGTGTGTAAAATTTTAGAGGGTGGGTTTAAGCTCAGGTGTTGTCCTCGTTATTTAAGCATTGTTCAAAATTGCATGGCCCGTCACAAATAACACTCATGTTGCTTGGTAAAGAAATAACTGATAGAAATGAAGTCAAACATAATTATTCTGAGTGCAATCTGAATGTACTGTAAGCAATTTCGTTGCTTACAGAAGTGAGTCATATCTTAAATAGGGACAAGGAAAAGAAAATCCTATATGTAAGCATATTGGTTACAAGTATCATAATATTAAATTGTACTATATATTTATTGTAAGTTAAATAAAATCGTGTGTGTGAATGTGTGTGTGTGTACCTAATATACATATATTAATGCTTCTCAAACTTTCAGTATTTGCAAACCAATTTTCATCGCCCCCCCTCCATGCAGCAACAATGTATTCAATACAATAGTTAATATATGATGCGAAAACTTATATGCTAATTTAATTATAAACCATGAAACTTATGAAGATAAGTATTAAATTTTTTATATAGTGTTATAAAAAATAAACCCATGGGAATACAGGTAATTACTCATCTTAACTGTATTAAATAACTTAATATTATTAAATTATTTATCAAATACATTATATAGTGCTGATGATTTTATAAGTGTATTAATTCAGCATAAATGTATATATTATATTTATTACGTCAGAATGTTTTTGTTTGTTTCTTTTCAGTAAATTAATAACTTTTTTTAAAAAGAACCTTTTATGTTCGACTTTCCTTATGGTCATGCTTCCCTATAAGGGTGTGCCTCGCAATTTGAGAAATGGTGGCATATATAAATAATTGTTCGATGTTGGGATTGTCCAAAAAAGTAAGTTTCGTACAAATTACATTGCTTAAAATTGAGTAATATTTTTCATTCGTGTAATTTTCCGAAAAAGTTCAGTTGATTCCGTATAATAGTTGCATGATTTTTTTTCTCTAATTAAGTATTAGCACTACAGCACTACGAGAAATTTCTTTGTAAGAACTGATTTTCAAAAAAAATTTTATCCCTTTTGTGTATACCTACTACCTACATTTCCTAAGACGATTGGAGTTTTCTAGGAGCACTTAATAAACGTCTAATCCACAGTCAGACTGTATATTTATATAGGCATTAAATTCATTTACTCCAGTGCTTCACAAAGGTGCAATAATCGCGACCCAATTTTCAATCTTAATTTTCCTCACGTCCTTCCCCCTCTTCATACAATAACAATGTACTGAATTCAATAATACTATACTTTGACGCTAAAACTATGATACAAATTTAACCTCTTAACCCTTCCTCACCCCTGTGTATATAAAAGCCTCGCTATAGCAAAGCGTTTATTGTCCCAGACGTATGTACACGTCTTTCCGTAGTACATCTTTTCTGTGCACTGCTGTCCGTAAAATTATTCCGAAGACTTTGGACTGCAATAAAAGGAGCTTGATAACGTTTGCGAAGGATTGACTTATTCCAGATTATTTTGGCTCCTTTATACCTCCCCCCTCCCCCAATACATCACATATAAGTGCGTAGAAAACAGCTTGCATTTCGAAGCGAATCGCGAAACTTTTGATCGGTAGTTAAGGTTTAATTATAAACCACACACAAATTATCAAGATAAGTGTTAATTTTTATTTTAAATTATATATATATATATATATATATATATATATATATATGACAAGCCCATGTAGTCACTGGTAATTAATAAACTTGTTTTTAATTTAGTATTGTTAAACTAATTATAAATACATTATGTAGCACTGATATATTTATAAGTGTAAATGTGTATTTTTTATTATATCAGAATGTATTTTGTTTATTTTCAGTAAATTAATAATTTTTTAAATAACTTTTCTTCTTGACTTTTCAATCCGCTAGCGTCCTTTGTAGAATTGTCACGCCCCCCCCTAAGCAGGAGGCGCTCTACAATTTGAGAAACGCTGATTTACTCTCTAAAATTCTGACTCACATTCAAATTTTCACATTTTAGCCCTGCCTTCTTAGAAAGGGAAAGATATATTACAAAGGAGAATAAGAATTTTAGTGTTTTTAAAATATTTAAATCGATGTTCTACTGAAACTGTTGAGCGTCTTCCTTACAAAAAAAACTTAGTAAATAATAATTTTCAATGAAATGGAATGAAAGATATGCTTTAATCTCTATCATAAATTTTGATGATATTAGACTATTTTTGGATTCGAGTCCTCGTATTTATAAATTTTTATCCTGTTAAAAGCCCATTAAATTGATTTGAAATTTATTTATCGAATGGTGGCCCTATATTTTGTTGGTAGAAAATATAGGGTATAAAATTTCATCTCACTTTCCTTTCACCAAAATAGTCCTCACGATGATTTGGCATGGGTGTTGAGAGAGTGTTGCATCACTTTTATCATCTAATGATAGTTCAAAATTACGAAGTTGGAATCAAATCGCATTTATATTGCTAGTATAGTTGTGTCAGTGTGTGGAGGAGAGAGAATCCACCTTTATTCTCACTGGAATACAGTTTACAATTAGGTGGTGTCTCACCAACACAAAGCTTTAAAAAGCTTCTAAACCATTTTTTTTCTAAACAATTTGATGATTCGTATTATTGCAACAATCGCCAACTGTATTAATAACTCACCAAGTTGATAACCCCGATTTCCAATGTATTGCACGCACAGAATTGGCAACCAGGTGCTTCGTTTCATATAATGTCGCCAACATGTTGCGATAATACCTAAGTGTCCATTTTTTTATATTAATGGACCACGAGATTGCAAGTTACTAGATGAATGCACAATGTTGTTCAAGTTATGATGTAAATTGACAGTCGTGATACCCACATTTTTTAAAAATAGAGACTCGTATTACTTGTAATAGAGATCCCATACTTTCGAATCAAGTTGTTGGTGTTGGAAGCTCGTGGCTAAAATTGACGAGTCCTGGTTTTAAAACTAGTCACCACTGAAAATCTGCTGCTTAGAGGCGCTGATGCACTTTACATATTTTGAGAATCAAATTCCTCCCAATTGACGTGATGTGGAATTCAAGAATGAGGAGGGGTGCTTGCTCCGTTATCCTTGCTTCAGAATAAAGAGATCTCACACCAAGAACTCTCGTGGTTCTTCCCAGTATGACGTGAAACAAAAAAAAAGCAAGCTCATACTTCCGGAGACATTTTATGCAACAAGGTATTTTTTAATGTTAGGATTTATTCGTATTTACAAAGAATATATTAGCAAGATATAGACAGTGAGGTTGTATATATCAGCTAAGATGTTCTATTCAGGTGATTCGGGGCTCAAAACTTTGTGGTTCTTCTATATAATACTAGATTAATTTTGAATAACCCGACTGAACGAAAAACTTCGGGTAAGTTATTGTGCATTTTTAACCGTTTCTGATCATGAAGTGTTTTGGAAGTTTGTTGAATGAGATAATACTTACGGGTATCATTTGTGATAATTGCCTGCTGGTGAGGAAATTGGAATTATTAAAATTCAATTATTGCTACAGAATACTTTAATACCATAACTTGAGATAAGATACACCTGTTTAAAAAAATCACGAATCACTTTTTTAACAAGAACAAACTAAGGCATGCGCGCACGAGTTCAAGTTTTATTTCATAAAAACATTTTTCCAGATTTAGATCACAGTTAAGTGGAGACTAGAATACGTGTCACTTAAATCGATATCTCACTTTTAGCTTTTTGACATTATTAACGCATTATAACTATTAATTGCTGTTATTAAAATAATTTAAGTGTAATTAAATAAGTTTAAAAATTCTTCCAATGTGTTGACTATTTCTTGAACTTTTAAATATCAAACACATCGTTACTTCTCAAATACATTTGCATCATCAAAAAGTCATCAACCATTTAAAATTATTCTTATGGAACTATGAATAGGAATCACAAAATATTTATCAAAATGAGTTGAATAGATAAATGAAGTAACTTTTGAAATATTCCCATCCTGAATTTCATTCAAATTTAAAAGTTAATCATTTTAACTACTTTGAATTTCCTTACAAACTAGTGGCAGACATTTAAAGCTTATTAACCATTCCCAAGCTTATTAACCAAACTGCCATCTCATGGGTTTATAAGCTTATTAATAATAATTAATAATGTAAAATTTCATTGTTAACTTTTAATAATTTGAAAGCTTATTACCCAATAATGAATTACCAAACTTCTTAACTGCTTTGTACTTTAAGTGTATTATGGAGGATTATTTTTGTACACATACAAAATCAGTTTTTAATTTTCTAGATTAATAATCTACGACATAAAAAGGATTCAAATGACTCTAAGATTCTTAATTGGTTGCTCTTTACGGTATTCTTTAAACAAAGCTAACCACGAGAATAATTTATTAATACTGGTATTTGAATTCGAATTTGTAGAATTTTATCGGAAATAAAGATTAAGTATAATATTATGATGGCCTAAATGTAATATCAATGTAATTTCTACAGTTTTTTTCTTAATAATTGCTACATATAATTGGACTAAACTCTTTATTTTGAAAAATAATAGTTTCTATTAACATTTTTAATACGAACTGAAGAATAGATTCGTATGTAAATCAATTAAAATATTTTAACGATACTTTATATAGTTAACCAAGTATCTCACATTAGCAAAATACACATTTTTATAAGCTTCCCTTGTACTCGCATGTAACGGGGAATCTTTGAACTCGATTTTTACCAACTTTAAAAGGTTCGATTCATTCCAAATTTTGCACACTTCTCAAGGACCGATTACAATACAATAATTTAATAATTTTGTTCCATTGTTCTGATCAGAATTATCAGGAAAAACGATTTTCCATTTCCAGATTTGGTGACTAAGATGAAATTATAACCCAAAAGGTGTGAAAATGCCAATGGGTATTCCAGATTCTAAGAATTGATTGATTGAATATTAACGTCGCACTGCTCAGCTACACGACGGCTTTTGGCAACGGACCACGTAATTTTGAACCATGGTCAAGTGACGTGGACGACACCTGAGCTGGCACCCCTTCTCCTAACTACCACACCACACCAACAGGAGGACGTTTCAGCTCTCGACAGATTCAACGTGCATTGCTGCCCTACACGGCGGGTCTTTAGTGGTACTGGGCTTGAACTCGTGACAAGGCAAGCCACGGTCCGATACCTATACCACTAGGCTACCGCGGCCCCAGATTCTAAGAAAATGACGCATTTAAGATTAAATCATCAATGAATAAATGACATTTAGAACAACTCAGAAAACATGCTTTTATTGCATATCGAACTAAGAAATGATTAATAAATTTTAGTTTAAACAAACTAAAAAATACTCTTTTATAGTTAATCGAACTAATAAGTAAAGAATAATTCTCAGTATAAGAATAAAATGACTAACGATAAAATTAATGTCATTGTGGTAAATGGGAGGGGTGCTCAATATTAATTGCTATAAAATTTCTTACTAGTTCTATTCCGAAATGTTGAGTTAGTGTGAAAAAAGTAGTTAAAAACGCCCCATGCATTTACCACAATGACATTAATTTTATCGTTAATCATTTTATTCTTATATTGAGAATTATTCTTTACTTATTAGTTCTATTAACTATAAAAGCATGTTTTTTTAGTTTTTAATATTATTTTTTATTTATTTAAATCCAGTTTATAATGCTTAAGGCTAGGTATTTACATTTAAATTTGCAAGCGTTAAAGATACCAATTTGGCAATATTAAATAAAATATGAAACAAACACTTTCCATCTCAAAGAATAATAATATTTAAGATATTTTTAACAATTATCATGGTGTAAAAAATAATATTATTGCAAACTCATTTAATATTCATGAATTAATCATCCATTGCGCACTGTAAATTAGTCTTATTCCACAAACAGTGTTTTTTCTGAAGCATGATTACAGTTTCAATTTCTGACACCATGTATTTATTGCTTCTTTAATTAATTTTTCAATTCAAATGTAGCGAAATAAGCAATTAGTAAAAATGATGTTTTTGCAGATAAATCCTTACTAACTTATAACATATTTTAAATTAAAAAAATAAGAGCTGTCTAAAGAACAAGTATGCCTTCAATAATTTATTCTTCTCTAAACATTTTATGCCATTGGCGTTAAAATGTGTTGAAATAAAATATTTAACAACAATGCTTTGTTTTCACATCTGATAAAATATTCATGTTTTAAAGCATAATTGCTGATTATTTTCAAAGAAAAAACTATTTTTCTTTCAGTGTAATTTTTATGACGATTGAAGATAGTATCTTGCATTTATTTAAATGTTTTATTCGTAAATAAGATTAATCATTCAATTGTGCGTTGAACAAAGCATCTCAACAGTAATTTAACTGCTCTGGAATAATTCTCACATTAGTCGAACATATTTATGCACATTTTTTGTTTCAATAAACAAATTCTTACACAAATTTTTCCTTTTGCATTAATTGTAGATTTTTATCGCCATGCACACATTTCTCACTTCAGGAAAATACCACGTTTTCTTAATTACTGTTTGGAAAGAAATACTCAAGAACTCAATTCTTTGGAAAGTTCAAAAAAGAATTCAGTAACAAATGGTTGATCGTTGAGAAGATAAATAGCAACTTCTGGAAATATTATTTTTATTGCTAAATTTTTTTACCAGTTTTAAAAGCAATGCCATTCGAAAATGGGTTGCTAACAATTTATCCATTTCTTTATTTGTTTTTAATGGTGTTTAGATAAATGCTATAAGTAAAAGAAATAAAACGTTTTCTCTATTGTGTCATACTATTGGATACACAACGTGCTATATTATGCATAGTTTTCCAGATCAAGATCACTGAAGAAATTCTATTTCGTAACCAAACAATTTAATTAAAAATCCGGTATTATGCATCTTGTACAGCAGTCCTTCCCAAAGTGGTCTATATCGATTCACATGAGTCTATGGCTACTTGCAAGGGGTCTACCTCAGTGAAAATATAATTTAAGAGTCCATGAGAAGTAAATGGGGCCACCGGTTCTCATTAAACTAGATAGTGACTTTAATTTTAAAATAAAATGTAATTAGAGGAAACCAGGTTTTAAAACATATTTTTTTACTAACTTTAATGAGGTTAATTTGCACAGTTACAAGGTCATAGCATATATTTTATTAAAATGAGGACCATCATTTCAATTTTTCTTGCAGAATTAAGTTAAAGTATTGTAATATTGGACGTGCGTGTCGCGGATTTTCTCATTTTTTCACAAACAATCGGCAAGGAAGATGACGTTTTAACCAAAGTTCATTTTAACCAAAGTTAAACACCGTCGATTTAGATTTTGAAACTAGGTTTGGGAACGCTTTGATTATTGTAATACAACATTAGACATGGAAACCGTTTGTGGTCACATTGAAGAAAAAAATGTCATATCACAAGAGAAACTTATCCGAATAGGCACTAACGAAGATTTTAAAGTAAAGTGTAGAAACAGATGTCAGCAATTTTGGCTTTAAAAAACTTAACTGTTATTTAACTCATATTATAGAATATCATAAGAAATTTTCAATTGATTTTCCTAGTGAGCAAGAGTTTCTCACCGTGGTTTCCAATATTTAAAAAAACGCTACTTACCAAGAAAATTTAAAGTTAAACTCGACGAGAATGATGCTAAATGTTGAAACTTTGTAATTGAAGCACCAGATTCATCCCTCTCATTAAAAACATGTTTGTTTGTTGCCCAGTTATTTCGTGTAACAATTATTTTATGCATTGTTAAATTTAAATTTAAAATTAATTAACGTGTGATTCTTAAGTTTTGAACGCTACATTTCACTATAATTAAAAATTTTAAAATTTTCAAGTCGCTCTATACCAGTTGTGAAAAAGACATTTAAGTTAAGAATTTGCAAAAATGCAATATTAGGTAAGCAGGGGTCTACCCAAAGACAAAAAAAAATTGTTATTCTGTTTTTCCAGTTAATAATGTAAGTTTTTTTTCCTAATTGAATAACGCAATAATTTCAATTGTTTTTGTGTATCATGGAATTCGCTTTACTTATTGATTGGTATCTTTAAAATGAAGTTGATTTAATAACTCATTGATTTTTCTCAATGCAACAAATATAAAGTGATGAAGATGTATAAATAAATATTCTGGAAAAAGGCATTTTTAGTTTAAATATATCGTTTGTTCGGCAGTTTTTTTTAACTCTGTTAATTCTCATCATCATCAGCCCTTCGTGGGCCTGAGCCTTCCTCAGAATTTTTGTTTCCATTCTGTCCTTCTCCCAAGCAATTGAGCTTCCAGTTCTTCACTTTTAGAATGGGTAATCCCTCATCCACACAGTATTTCCATCTCTTTTTATGTCTTCCCTTTGATCTTTTATTAGAGGAAGTTGCATTAAAAATTTTCAATGATGTTCGTTTTGAGCTCATTCTTATTGTGTTTGGTCTGCCCAACTCATTTTACTTAGTTTAATGGACTTAATAATATCATATCTATTGAAAATCTTATATGTTTCAAAAGTATACTTTTTACAACTGTTATTATCGAGAACAGCACCAAATATGGTTCGCAGGACCTTGCTTTTAAAAGTCGCCAATATCTTCTCTTTTACTTTGTCAAGGTCCACCCTATACTTAAGAAATTATACGCTATGAGATAGTGATTCATAAGTTGTTTGAATACATTATTATAGAATCTGAATGCAAAGGTGTTATGATGCGGAGTTATTTTTCAAATTACCTCTTATAAAGGCAACTAATTTTTAGAAAAATTAATTTGATAGCTATTTTTAAAGCAAATTTTAAGATACGAATTTACTGTGAAACTGATGCATAATAGCAGACTGTTATGTATGTATATGCATGTCTAAATCAAATATAATAATTAGAAAAGCATAACACTTATTAGAAATAGATTTGGTAGAGGAATAATTAGTTTAACAAAATCAGATTATTGTGTGTATAGAGGAGATGTCAGTGTTTCATTTTCAAAGAGTGAAAATTTATATTTATGAATATTTAAAATTTATATAATTAGAAAATTTTAGGAAAATCATTTTTCCTACATCATTAACAACTTTAAGAATTGATGTAACGCGAAAATTCTTATAAATTACTAGTATTAACTGAACACTAATATATTAACTGGAAACTACTAATATTTTACTAACTAATATTTCATTAATATACATTGAATCTAAATCGTATTGTTATTACTAGCTATTAAATTTTTATGTATTTCATGCATTTTTAAAATATGGATGGACACATATCAGTATAAAGGATTAACAGGAATTCTTTAATATCAAATGTTAAAGCGAATTCATGTTCCTCAGCCTTTATTTTCTACTTTTTTTTAGAATTCATTCTTGTTAAAATTCGTTTAAAAATTGCTCTATAACAAGGGATTCGAAGTATTGAATAAAAAATATAAAAAATAGGGTAGTATTTGGTTGTGTGTGTGCATTAAATTTGTTAACATGCTTGTTGCATTGCATTTAAAATAATTTAACATACTAGGCAGAATTAAGAACCATTTACTTTATTATGAAACGAAAATTTGAAAACTCGTTCTGTTTTTATAATTATAAACTTCTCTAATTCGAAGTATTATACTGTTAGAGTGTTCTTTATCAAACATTAAATGTAACTGTATTCCAAGACAAAGGATCTCTTAATGCAACAATTTTCTAAAATTATAAAAAAAATACCTTTTTAAATAATTTATACATGTGTGAATGAATTTAACAATCAAGTCTGAAATCATTAATTTCTTTTTACATTTGAGTCAATTATACTTGAAAAAATTTTAAAACACAGGATATAATGAAACTGGTTTTTCCTAAATAAATATATTTTAATTATATGACTAACCATCGATTATATTTTATGTTTAAATTAGAGAAGTCGGCACAAGCATTAGTATGTAAACTATTTAACTAATCAGTAATAAGTTTTTATAAAAATCATAAGACCGAACACTTTTTTCCCAAGAATTTGAATAAAATGAACTATATTTATAGTTATTAATATTCTTAATCATAATGTCATGGAATCTTTTAGTTTATTATTCCTTTATTTTAATATAAAGACTTTTATCTTTAGAAATTCAAATTAAAGTGTTTTAGTAACTTTTCTTTGACGTACAATTTAAATATTTTAGAAATGTTATCTTTTTTGACAATATTTGGAGCTTCTAGGCATTTAAAGAGTACATAATTTGAGTTAAAATTTAAGTAATTGTGCAGTTAAAAATGTTTATAGCTATATTTATTCTTATAATTTTGTTTCAACAAACATGCGCCAAAAGCCCTCGTGTAGCTGAACAGTGCGACGTTAATCTTCACTCACTCACTCACTCAACAAACATGCAGCTTTTTTTTTTCTAATGGGGCTGCGTATTTGTAATTAATTGCAGACATAGTACATTTCCCAGGAGCTGGTATCACTTTAGTGCGGTACGATATACGTGATATCAATTATGAAGCCCAGTTTTTTCTCCCCAGAAGGAGGCACCTGGGCTTTGACCAGGCGAACTTTGTTCTAGGAATTTAATTTTGCCAAGAGCACCCACACAAGTCAAGCAAGCACTCAAGGGATATTTTTACATGCTCCTGTCGATTCAACATGGCCGCTGTTGATTCTGTGCATCATGTAAAAATCCACCTACTTTGCTGGAGTCAAACCCACAACGTTTCGGGCAAAAGGCCAGTGACGAACCAATCACGCCACCGAGTCGGTAAAAAAAAATGTGCAGAATTTGTAAATGTTACTTCTAAATATTATGTCAGAAAATTTTTATCTTCAATTTTTTTAAAGACGTAAAAGAGATGAAATGAATAATAACATTATCCCTTTATCTACCACATTATGATTTACTGCATTTTTTTTTCATGTAATGTTTTTATTTGAATCACTACATTGAAAATTAAGTAATACACATAAGCAAAATACTCATCATTGGGAAACTTAATTAGTTACAGCTAATTAATTAAAGGTATTAAACTGTAAAAATAATTATACCAACTGTTCACTTAAAATAAATATATTCAAATTGTTTTCTAAGGTCTTCATTAACGTGTAATAAAAATAAGACACCTTTTGACATAAACTATTTTTTCGGAACAAAAATGGCAATCTTCGCAATCCGCTGCAACCTCCGTCAGCTAAAAACGCAATTTCTGGTATAAAACGATTCGCCTTTTTTTCTAAATTAGTCATTATAGAAACCGCATACATCTTGGAAGAGTGTATTTCAAAGAATATTACTCCTAAGTATCGTCAGAGTATTCGTAAAAATGGTTATTCTATGTAATTTTAAAGTGAGTGGTACTTATAAGTACCGTCTGTAGATAAATGGTTAAATTTATGGAATTGATATGATGTCTTAACACATATGTATTAAATTATTACAATTCATTAAAACAGTTATAATCTGAATTATGAGTCTATCGCAAAATTGGAATAACTTATAAAACATTTTACATCAGATTTATATAAAATATAATTGCATGCATGTATTATTCGTTTCACTGAAGAAGCAAGCTATGAATACTTTCAAATTGGTATAAAACATAATTGGCATGAAATTTCCTGTTTGTACTACAAAAAGAGCTAGATCAGCGTTTCTCAAACGGTGCGGCGCGTCCACCTCGGGGGTGCGATTATAACGAAAAAATGTCGAAAATAAAATACTATTTTTAAAAAAATTCTTGATTTACTGAAAGGAAGTAAAATAAAATGCATTCTCTGCCACGGTAAACAAAATATACACATTTACAATGGTTTAATATACTTATAAATGCTTCAGTACTGCCCAATGTATTTGACAATTAATTTATCAATTCTAAGTTTAAAAAATGATTAGTAACTCCCATGGGTTTGTCACATACAAAATTATAAACAAAATTTAACACTTATCTTAAAATTGTGTACGGTTTATAATTAAAGTCGTATTATAGCTTTAACTTCAGAGTACATTATTGAATTCACTACATTGTTATTGTATGGAAGGAAGCGTGATGAAAAATTAGATTCAATCGTTAGTTTTTTTTATATTCAATTTTTTCCTCTCTAAACACACACATATATCACTGCTAACAAAATGAGCGGATATTTTGAGTTCGGTTTGATACAGTCAATATCATTGACATTTTTTTAACGAAATTGTAACACAAGAGGAACGAAATTATAAAACTTACCAAGTTTGGCGATATGCAAATTTTGTCTGAGATGTTGAAACTATGCATTTTAGACAAGGAATGAAATACGAATTGCACCGTTCTTTTTGTAGGAGTATATTGAAAACAACTGAGACAAGCGTTGGATGTTTTGCTATAGTGAATAATATGTCTCAGCAACAGAATTTATCTGAATCGGTAGCTTGAAGGACCCATCAGCTTAGAGATAGGTCAAACGGAACCCATTGTAGAGGAAAAATCAGGAGTTTCATTAAATATCATTTGAAAACTATGGAATTTATTTTTGAAGCTGGAATTTTTACCAAAGATAAGAACAAAAAGTCATATATATATAATAACACAAAAACTTCACCAGTATTTAACAGTAACGATCAAAAGAAACCGTACTGTGAATGGTAATTTATTGTAAAAGTACATTCAGAGGGATACTGGTTTCAGAGTTTCGAATCACGCTGTTTGAAACCGAATCCATCATGTAGGTTTGTATGCTCGCAGACCCATAGTTTATATATGTTTCGTAGTCAGAAGGACCCAGTGTAGGATTCTGAATGTAGGCACCTGTACATATCAGAAAATAAAAGAGTGAGATATGTTTGCCGGCTACATTTGCCGTATGGACCCTTCATCCTTGACTTTCAAAATTCTCAATTACCTGTTATAACTATAACTCAATGTAGACCCTGATTGAGATGACCTTATTGTGTGAAGTAATATTTTAAAGTTTTAAAAGTAATTAACTAGAGGATTGTTGCCAAGTGGGTGTTGGAATGGAAGATGTTCTTGTGAAAGACTTGGCCTACCCATGGGGGTTTTGTCCAAAAGAAGAATAAGAAGAATGGTGCTACGTTCTATTTACAGACAAATCTCTTTAGTAAAAAGCCTGACTGTTATGTTGTTCTCTTGCGGAGAAAGCCTGGTACACGGCATAATTTTACATATGTACATGTAATAGTGTAATTTGACGAAGATGGAGGGCAGGTTTGGGCCAAAATTTCTGTTTTTGTCTACATCCACCAGTTTACTATCATGAATGCTGCACTTACGTCTTAGCAGTATAGGGTGAAATCCTCAAACACATATTGTGGTTTATTTTCATTGAAACAATTGTAGATGAGTTCATTCTTATGTGGAAGGTAAATACTAGGCCACATAATGCTCAATTAGGGGATAATTTAATTTTGATGAAGGAATTATTCAAATGATTGGAACAGCCTGTTCCAAAGGTAAACCCCCAATAGAACCTGTATGGGGCAATCTAAGGAGAATGGTAGTTCACCATATATTACCCCCAGAAATAATTCAACAGTTGAAAATTTATGTTCTAAAAGCAGCGTTTCTCAAACTGTAGGGCGTTTTCAATTAGAGAGGCGTGGTAACTCTACGGGGGGCGAGTATATTGAAAAGTCGAAAACAAACATTATTTTAAAAAATTAATTTACTGAAAGTAAACAAACAAAATACATTCTGCGTAATAAAAAATGAAATACACATTTACATGAAATACACTTATAAATATATCAGTATATTGTACAATGTATTTTGTAATTTGTCTAACAATACTAAGTTAAGAACCAGTTGAATAATTACTATTGTCCCCATAGACTTGTATTAATACTTATCTTGTTAATTTGTACAGTTTACAAATAATCCCTTAACTGCCGATTAAAAGTTACGTTATTTAGCTTCCCAATGCCACCACTTTTCACGTACACGCGCGAATGTGATCTTTTTTTTGGTGGGAGGGTGGTGAGAAAGCAAATCCTCTCCGAAGTAAGTGAACCCTTCGTAAACACTATCAAAGTACTTTAAATGCATCCACAAGCCTTCTGAATAATGGTATGGATAGCATTGTAAAAAAAGTACATAATTTGGAAGGATGTAAATATACGTCCCGAAAATTAATACTTTGGCTGTACGAGACGTTTATATGCTCAAAGAATATTATTAAAGAATGCAATACATTGTCATTGTATGGAGGGGGCGTGATGAATACTGGGAATATGAATGAATACTGAGTCACGAATATTGGAAGTTTGAGAAGCACTGTTCTAAAAGAGTATGAGGTAATACGACAATACCTCACCTGTGATTCCATTTTTTGTTCATGTGTGACTTTTTTTTTTTATATTAGGGGAAAATCATACTTTTAATTGAAACTCAGTTTTATTCAAAAAAGCAGCAGTTTTTAATAATATGCCCAAATTTTAAAATATTTTGTTTACCGATAAATATCGTCAATTAAATTGAATTATTCCTTGTATTTGCTTCTTTTTCTTTTCTCATGTAACACAAAGTCCATGTACTATATATTAGTCTCAGAAACATATCTTATAAGCCTTAGTTTTTTGTATTAAGTAGTATATATATATATATGTGTGTGTGTGTGTATGCAGGGATGACATTAAATGGTCCTTATATGAGTTAATAACATAACAAATTGCTTAAATTTAAAATAATCAACCAATATTGGCTAAAATTTAAAATGTATAAAACAAAATATTACTGGGTATGGGTTTCGACTTCAAAGGCCATCACCATTTGAGAATTTCCTGAATCACAATTACTCTAAGCAATTAGTAGAAATTTTTCAAACCTGAAAATTAATTAAATACAGTTAATATTTAATTGTTAACCGAAATAAATTTCCCTCCTTCGTTACTAACATAAACTCAACGCCCAAAGTTCCAAACACTTCAAAACTCGTGGCAAATATGTACAAAAATATATTATCTACGGAAACACAGACTAAATAAAGCATCTGTACATTATATATTTGCATTCTAACCGTCCACCAGCTGCTAGCTATGATAACAATCGCTTCGAAAAATAAAAACAACCAACCGCTTCACAAAGCATAAAACGGAACAATAAAGCAATCCATTGTGTAATATGTGTCTCATTTCACGAACTGAAGCCGGCGAAGTGAGCAATTACCGCATAATACTCGTGTAAGTCTTCTGTCAACATTGTTAGCGTGCTTTTTTTCTTTCTTTGACTGTTCAGAACATGTTTATTAACATTACGTTCATTAAACAGTTGTGTCCTTTGACTCTGGGAGTGGTATGCTTACTTTTGACAATTAAGTTGTATATAAAAATGTATAAAAGTCTTATTGTAGATGTTTTTGTTAATTTTAGTGGTTTGGTTGTAAACACATCATTAAAGTTTTAAGTAATTGAAATATTTTTTAAAGATTTATAAATGAGTTTTCAAAGAAATATTATTATGTACCTTGAGTTCATTTCAATGGCGCTTGAGCAACTGCTTGTAATGAACTCTGACTGATCTATGCACAATTAAAATGTATAAATATTGTTAAAACTGTTTCTCTGTATCTTAAAAGTATTTTATTTAAAAAAATGCCTCTGATGAACACAACAAAATAAAATCATTAACTTCTTTAAAATGTATCGTGAAATAATAATGATTATTTAATCTAAAAGTGGTGATAAAGTATTTTTTTTAATATTTAAAATTTACTTCATGTAATATAAAATGAATAAACTAAGTTTATTTTTAAGTGTACGCTTGAATCCAGAGAAAAAGTAAATACCGTGCATTCTGGCGTAAAAGGGTCACTTTTATTACAAAAAAAAAATATTGAAATATTTAGGTTTATGTTATAAACAGGATATAAAAATGATAGCTTTAAAAATAAATAGATTAGTAAAAACAAAATTAAATGTCTTTATTTTTCTAAATATGAACATATCTTCTGAACTATAATTTTTAATTTGTATGGAAAGTTGGTGTTATTTGTCACCCGTTATATCGAATTATGGTTTATTTTTAACATCACTGATACTCTGATCTATAAACCGACAAATAAACATCTTCCACATTCCATCTATATTATTAGATATACGAGGGTCATTCTAAAATGTTTGAAATACACCTAGATTTTTAAAGTCACAGTTACAAATTTTTAGGAGTATTTTAATTAGTCTCTACCAGCAGCAACGCAGTTTTGAAAATGAATTCTCCACAGATTAAATGCTTCAAATTATCCATTTCTCAAAATTAATGAAAAAAGTGCATTTATAACCACACCATTCTTTTCTGATTGAAAATGGCATCCACGTAAGTTCTTATTTATATATAGATTATAAATAACCAAAATTCACATATATCAGGATTCGGAAAATAAGGATGATGATCTATCCCTTTGTGTGTTTTTGCTTAAGCAACTCAATCCGCGTGGCTGTATGTGAAGATGTATTGGCATGGTGAAGAACTAGTCCCTTAACCTTCTTTTCTTGGACAATTCCTGGTAGACATTTAGTGGTATACCAATTTGCTGATTCTGTCTCCTGTCCTTCCAATTTGATGGGTTTTACAGATTCCATACTTTTGGAGAAAATGACATAAATTACCTTTTTTTTCATTTCCTGTTGTCTTTATACAATTGTCGGCGTGAGATCATCTGCAAAGGTCCATGCTTTGCTTTCTTGACGTGTTGGAGCGTCAAAAAATGGTATGTACGTTTCATTACCCGTTGGAATTTTAGAAATATTGCGGTAAACACCTCATTTAAATATTTAAAGTTGTCTTTACTCATTCTGACAAGTTCATCTTTTTGGTGCTGAGGTAGATTAGGGGGAACCCAGCGACAAATACTTTCTTCATGTGTAATTCTTCATGAAAAATTTTGTCTATGGCTGCGGATCCAATGTTACGTTCCATCTGTATCGTTTGGTAGGTACAATGATTATCATCCATTAAAATCGTTTGTATAGCAGACACATTATTCGGGATTGCTGCCTACCACGGCCTTCCTGTATGTCCTTCATCCTGAACAGAATCGCACAACCTCTGTAAAATTCATAAAACCATCTGAATACAGTAGCATAGCATGGAGATTCATCACCAAATGCTAACTGTAACCGTTGAACGCATTCATCTTGATTTAATCCCGCTTCAAAATTATGTTTTTGTTGTGTTGTTTCTAATGCCACCTGCCTGACGTAGTCAGATCGAGGCTCACAAAATTCATGGTGACAAGGGCGAGATGTACGCCTGTCATTGGCCTTAGCCTTGAGCACCATACATGTAACAGTAGGACTTAGCTCGGAGAAATTCCCGAAGGGATGATAGATCATTACAACAAGTGAAACTACAACCTATCTCCACCTCCACAATTTAGGCATGACACTGAAGGGGAGGGAAATATTCTCCAGTTCCCTGCACTCGTGATTCAGCCCACAAGACTTTCGGACCCAGTCATTTAACGAGCACCTACTACGTGTGCACTCGGAGAGTATTTAGTCGTATCGGGGATCGAACACATTCCTTCCGGTCTGGAGTCTGATGCTGTAACCCAGTGATTTCCAAGGTAGTCTATATAGACCCCCAATGGTCTATGATGAACTACAATATGTTCAGATCAGCGAAAAAATAATTTGGGGGTCTATGAGGTGGAAATAGGAGTCTATGATTGTGGATCTTTGTAAACTAAATCATGATTTTAATTTTAAAAGAAAATTTAGCTGAGTGAGAAAACCAGATTTTATATCAATTTAATAGATTTATTTACTAATTTTAATGAGGTTAGTTTGCAGTTACAAGGTGATAGAATAAATTTTATTAAAACAAGGACCATGTTCGCAAGTTTGGCTTTAAAAAGACATACCTGTTATTTATCACGAATTATGAAATATCATGAGAAAATTTTTAATGACTGTACCTACTGAGAAGGAGTTTCAGCGTGGTTGCCAATCTCAAATACAAAAGAAAGGGAGGGTCGGTGGGGGGGGGAATAAGGCCTGAACACTACTAACCGAGGAGAATTAAAGTTAAACCTGACATGATTTGATTCTAAATCTTAAAAAAAAAAAAAATTGAAGTACCAGATTTATCCCTCCCTTTAAAAACAGTTGTTTGTTGCTTAGTCGTGTTATGCATTAATTAAATTTTAACTTACTCAACACGTTGTTTTGGTTTTAAACACTATATTTCTTTTCAGTTAGGAATTTAAATCACTTAAAATATGTAGATCTGTACCAGCTGTTAAGAATACTTTAAATTGGTAAAATTGCAAAAATACAATATTAGTTAAACAGGGGTCTACCCCAAACCGAAAAACATGGCAAGGGGTCCACGAGACGAAAAAGTTTGGGAACCTCTGCTCTAAACACTAGGCAACCCACGGCCCTCCAAAAATCAAAATCATAGAAAGTCACAGCACGATAGTGTTTACGCGTTTATTCCATTTCCCTATCTGTTTATTTATAAAACATATTCTACACCACCATTTCTCAAACAGTGGGGCGTCCTCCCATGAGGGGCGTGATAACTCTACGAGGGGAGTGCGAGCATATTGAAAAGTTGAAAACCAAAGATTATTCAAAAAATTATTAATTTACTGAAAGTAAGCAAACAAAATACTTTCTGACATAATAAAATATAAAATATACATTTACACTTGATATAATACACATCTACATGTATCAGTACTGTACAATGCATTTTATTATTAATTTAACAATACTAAGTCAAGAACAAATTTGTTAATTTCCAGTGACCTCATGGGCTTGTATTAACACTTATCTTGATGATTTGTACGGTTTATAATTAATTCCTTAACTGCCGATTAAAAGCTATGCAGTTCGCTCCCCAATGCCACGGTGTTCCATGTTGATGCGCTTATTTTAATGTGTTTGGGGGGGGCGGAGAAAAAGAATATATTAGCAAAATACTCTAAAATCAATAAATATTTTGGAAAGACTGTCAAGGTCCTTTTATTGTATTACAAAGCCATAGGAATAATCTTGTGGATAGCCGTGCACAGAAAAGGTCGTGTCTCGGAAAAATGCATATGTACGTCCAGAAAATTAAAGCTTTAGCTGATCGAGACGTTTATATACGTCGGTGGCACATGAGAGATTAAAGTCGTATTGTAGCTATAGTGTAAAAATATGGTATTGTTGAATTCAATGCAATATTCTATGGAGGGGGTGCGATGAAAATGATGATTGGATTTGGGTCGCGGGTGTTGAGAAAGTTTGAGAAGGACTGTTCTGCACAAAACAAATTGAAGTAAATTAGTAAAAAACAGTCTACAGTTTTAAAAAATACTTTTTGTGTATTTTCAAATTAAACCATTAATTGATTTTTGTAATTTCTCGTCTGTGCGTATCTCAAACATTTCAATGTTACCTTCGTGATACATTTTTTTAAAAATTTGCTTTTGAATTATATCAATTTTAATTTTATTCCATGCTGCTTATATTGCCCACTTACACTATTTCTAGACTGGCATGTGACACATATTTAGTCAAATTTTATTTGTTTTATTACCTTTTAATCTCCCGTACGTATTAACAACTATTTTCTAGCGCATTAGCGTTTTGCTTCTAGAATTTAGCAGTTATTTAAAACCCCATCATAATCTTTGGAATAAATAGCTTCAAAAAATAAAAGCATTCACATAAATATTTCAGTTTCAGGATTTTTGGTAAGAACACAAGTTGCACGTTATGCAGTGAGTATACGGTATATTTGGAGATAATTGATTTTTTTTCCCTCAAACATTTGAGGTTTTAATTTTATGCACTTTTTCCAACATTAATTGTGTAAAAAGAAAAAAAAACCTTCTTTACGAAACAATTGCCTTAACTGCAAATATGAAACATCGCAAATCTCAAATTTGTATTTTATGTTATTAGCATTTTTCAAAAAGATTAACATACACTAAAGGCGTACCCTTGTCCACCTAACGTCGAACCAACTCCCATTGTACAAGTTATACAACTGTTCATACTCATTGCTCTAATTGTAAAACTGTAAGAAAACATTCATTATGTAGTTTATTTTATTTGTTCTTTTTTTCGCAAAATTCGTTTATGGTGCTCCTCTCCAAATAAATCAATTATTTATCAACCCTCCATTGGCAAAATTCTCAGCTTTTGATAAACCTGCAGCTTTTGTAGCATCCTGAAAAGTAGAAAATTTCATTCCGTATATTGTGAATTACGTTGATTTGGATTTCTTCTCACTCAAATATTCCAGTTCAAACAATCTTTGTGATATGTTTCTGCGAGAGCTTACAATAATGTATTTACTATCGGCACTGTATTGGCGAGACACTTTTTAAAACGAAGCACGTGGTTGACAATTCATCCCGTACGACACGTACGAAATCATGTTTGCCAAGTTGAGCAGTTATCTTGAACGATGTCGTTATTACGATAGTACGTATTAAATTTATTACAGCATCATGGAAACATTTTTTCAACTCCTGCTATTAGTTCACTCTCCCTATATATATATATATATATATATATATATATATATATATATATATATATATATATATATATATATATATATATATAATTTAACTTTTCTACATGGCTCTGTTTTTGTTCTATTACGTCGAAAATTTTTTTTGCTGTACGGGGAAGGTGGATCGATAAAGCATTGCTTAGCTATATCTAGCCTAATTCAGCGACAACTCTAGAAATCGTAATACATCTTTATGTTAGTCCAAAGATTCTTTTTTGTATCTACTTTTGTTGTGTCTCGAAACTCCAATTTCTTCTTTGGCATTGTAGGTTTTACAACTTTTTAATTTCGAATTTTATTTTATTTCTTTACACACATGCACATATATATAATAAACTTGTTCAAGTTTTCAATAACACAGGTCTGCAAAAAAAATTTTTTTAAATTGTTTTGATTTTATTAACTGATCTTTATTTAGTTATTTGCGCTGATTTCAAAAAATGATATGGTTTTTTTTCTATCACGTAAGGCTTGCCTACAAAATAAAGGTAACATATTTAAAAAAAAGTACAAAAAACGAACATTTTGGATTAGTTTTTATTATTTTAACATAAACTAAAAGAAAGAAAAACAAAGATAAATAGCTTAAATAAGAATAATAGTGGTACACATGTGTTGAAAATGCCATTATAAGTCTTTGTAAAAACGTTTTCTTTTCCCATCGAAGCTTCTTTTAGTACTTTTTCGGCTGTGTTCTTGTGAATTTTCCCGTTTTAACATCCAACAGTAGTCTGCTATCATGTTGACATTCCAACATTGGTATCTGCGCTCCATTTCTTTTATATCCCAATGGAAACGTTCTCCTTGTGCCTCACTTACAACCCCAAAATTTTCTGGAAAGTAGTCCAGATGTGAGTGGAGGAAATGAACTTTGACACTGATGTTGCAGCCCTATATTTTGTAGTTTTGTAACAATTCAACAACCAAAGCTTTGTAGTTTGGATCTTTTTTGTTTCCAAGATAACCTGTTATAACAAGTTTAAATGAATTTCAGTCATTTTTTTCTTTCATTTCCATTTTAGTGACAAAAGTTTCATCTTTTAAAAGTTGTCTTATGTCAGGCCCAAAAAAGATGCCCTCTTTCAGCTTAGCATCGTATAGACCAGGAAACTGTTCACAAAGATACTTGAAACACTCTCCTTCTTTGTCTAATGCTTTCACAAACTGTTTCATTAGCCCCAATTTTATACGAAGTGGTGGAAACAATATCTTCTTCGGATCTACTAAACTTTGTCTTTCAACATTTTTAACTCGCCACGTCTGCTTTACGTAGCGTTGTTTCCTGTCACGGCTATCCCATTCACAGAGGAAACATGGAAACTTTGTGTAACCACTTTGTTGACCTAGTAACATAGAAATACCTTTCAAATCACCACAAATGGTCCATTTATGGTCAGAGTATCTGAGCTTATTAAGAATAAACTCAAGATTTTAGTAGCATTCTTTCAAATGGACTGAGTGTCCAACAGGCACAGAAGCATGTCGGTTACCATTGTGAAGAAGTACAGCTTTCAAACTCCTTTTTGACAAATTGATAAAAAGTCTCCATTCCTCTGGTTCATACATAATTTTGAACATTTCCAAAATTCCAGGTACATTGTTGCAGGAAATTAGGTTCCCCTCTTGCGTAAAAAAGGGACAAATTCCTTTTCTCTAAATCGGTACCACGAAAAATAAACACCAGAGTTTAACAAATGTCTTTCTTTAAGTCTAGACCCTAAAACTTCCGCTGTGTCCTTTGGGAGGCCCAGATCTCGTTCAAATCTGATTGAGAGAAAAGTTCAGGGTCATTTGTACCTGGATCGTAGCCGTCATCACTGTCGCTGCTAATATGTGATATTTGGTCTAAATCGTCTGAAATATTGTCCAAGGTATCCGGAGGTGAAGGAATAGGCAAGTCAGGTCCATGAGGTACAGGGTGAATAGCCGAACGTATGATGGTTGGGTATGAAATGTACTTCTGGTTTTTTAAATTGAAACCTTGCACTGAACAAGAATAAAAATAACAGTCATCACTGCGAATTTTAGGCTGTCTCCAAACCAGGGGTACTGCAAAACAAAATGACTTCTTACCTTTAAACCATTGTCTCAGTTACTCAACACACACAGAACACACTACATGAGGCGCCCAAGATTTTTTCTTAGTCCCCTAATTTAATACCAAAGTGTGCAAAATACACCTTCTGAACAAAATTAGAAATGTTCCTTTGTTGCTTCTTGACGGTATAAGACCCACAAATATAACAGAAACAGTTATGAGAGTTAACACACCCTCTAGTAGCCATTTCTTCTAAATACCGTAGTACAAATCTGTTTGATGTTTACACCACAGTGGCTAGCTCCACACCGAGTCACTGACTGCAACCAAGGTCACGGCACACGACGCCTAGCAGACAGTAGGATTAGGGCGGGGGCAGACAGAATGAAACATATCTCGTTCCAGTAGGAACTGGTATTTCGAGTTTAGATTCATTGTCATAGCAAATAAATAGAAAAAAAAACTGTGTTTGCAAATATCATACATTGTTTAGTAACCTATTCACCATAAAAGATCCATAATTCAGACTCAATTCACCAATAATACAGGCTATAATATTGAAAAATTGCACGCATACTGGACCTGAAACCACCTGAAAAGAAGAAAATTTCAGAGGAAATTTGTGACTTATCTAAGGGTGATGGAATTTTTTCACTATATTTCCCGTAATCAGTACAAAAAATATAGTTAAACCCACTAGTTAAATACACAACAATTTTTTCATCGCAGACCTGTGAATTAATAAAATATTTTTTATTCGTCCACTTATGTTCAAATTCACTTTTTTTACTTGTTGTGGATTACACTTGTTAATTCAATTTTCTCAAATATTAATTCATTAATAAAAATTAATTAATGAATAAACAGTAACAAACACAAAAACATCTTATATAAAAAAGAAAATTGCTCATTGTGTCCCTGTAGCGCAATGGATAGCACGTTGGACTTCTAATCCAAAGGTCACGGATTCAAATCCCACCTGTGATGGCCTAATTTCGGAGAATGTGATTTCTTTTTACTATACTTTTTTATTCGAATAATTAAATTTAATAAATGAGTAAATAATAACAAAAAATAGAAGTCCAACATTGGAAATAGAAAGGAAAATGAAAAATTGCAAGGGAAAATCGCTTTCTATATTGCCACTTAATCTTGAGATTCGGTCATATGTATAAACATTTATATTAATTGTAATTAGTTAATAAAAAGTAACTAAAATTAAAAAAAAATTCTTTCTAACCCAAGCAGGAATTGACTTAATTTTTTTATATTACTTGTTTTACTTATAGCGCTATATTATTTTCAAATTTGTAACTATAAGGATGGGAGGGGGATTATGCATTGTTTTTATTTGTTTAATGACTTATTTATAGTTTCAAAAACAAAAGGGATTTCTATACATTTAAATAATTTTTTATTAAAATTTTTCAAAGTGCACAACTTTTAAGCATAAAAAGTTGCCAAGTATAAATAATAAGTGTATAGCGCAATTAAAATGTATTTCTTTTATGTGCACATATGTAAATAATTATTTGTTGAAAAAGGGATTTATAACCTTTATTTTATTTTCAAAGATCTAAAAATATTTTTTTTCTGGAACAAAACCTATTGTGCACTCGCACAATCTTTGAGGTTTTACGTTACATATCGATTGCATTTAAATTACTACTAACGCTTTCTCTCTCACTTTCAAAAGTACAATATAATTACATTCATTCAAATGGATCGTTTTTCTTTGCTTATACCTGCTTTAAAATTTAAGTTCGTTTTCTCTCTCATTTTACATCAAATTCTGCGTTTTATTTTTTTTATTTCTTTCGTAATTTCACAAAAGCAGCAAAATTTAACTCGGTTCTGTAATGCGTTTGTAAATCAGTGTTTATTCCTATTACGAATAACATGCAAATATCCTCACAAAGTGAAAAGCAAGATTTGAATTCATTTGCATATAGAAATGTAGGGCGTCGTTTTGATTTCGCTTCATTATGCGGTGTCTGAAAAGCAAACATTTTTCTTTTCTATAACTTTAACATATTCAGAACTTAAAATTCACTAAAATTCTTCCATTTTATTTTAAGTCAGTTATTTGTTTAATGGCAATAGAGTTTTCAAATAAAAAAAAATTTGTTGGGTAGTCAAATTTAAAGGAAAAATATTTTATCGTGTTGTTCTAATTTGGTTTTTTTCTCCTTTTCATCTGTCTGTTTTTATTATTACTTTTTAGGTTATCTTTATAAAAGAGGTGCTTAATTTTTTAGCAGAAAATAAATTAAAATATTTCTAAATAAATACATCTGAATTAAATAATAAGAAAAAAATAATCTAGGGATAAACTATTTAACTACATATATATAATCTAGGGATAAACTATTTAACTATATATATATATAACTATATATATATATATATATTATATATATATATATATATATATATATATATATATATATATATATTTATATATATATATATATATATATATATATATATATAATATATATATATATATATATATATATATCTATAGATATATAAATATATATATATAATATATATATATTTATATATATATAGATATATATATCTATATATCTATATACATATATATATATATCTATAGATATATAGATATATAGATATATATACATATAAAGGTTGTTTTTTTAGAGGTATAGAATTTTAAATTGCAATAAAACAACGATGTATTATTCGATTGACATTAATTTTTTTTATTCGAAAGATAATTTTGTGGCATTACATTTTAAATAATTTCTGGCATAGGACTGCCACGGCTGGCTCGGATGTAGTCCAATCTGGACGTCCAAATTTCGATGACTTTTTCCAACATTTGTGGCCGTATATCGGCAATAACACGGCGAATGTTGTCTTCCAAATGGTCAAGCATTTGTGGCTTATCCGCATAGACCAATGACTTTACATAGCCTCACAGAAAATAGTCTAACCGTGTTAAATCACAAGATCTTGGAGGCCAATTCACAGGTCCAAAACGTGAAATTAGGTGGTCACCAAACGTGTCTTTCAATAAATCGATTGTGGCACGAGCTGTGTGACATGTTGCGCCGTCTTGTTGGAACCACAGCTCCTGGACATCATGATTGCCTTTATCGTTTTTGTAGAAGTACGGACCAATGATTCTACCAGCCCATAAAGCGCACCAAACAGTCAGTTTTTCTGGATAAACGGTGTTTTGACAAACACTTGTGGATTAGCTTCAATCCAAATGCGGCAGTTTTGTTTGTTGACGTAGCCATTCAAACAGAAGTGCGCTTCATCGCTTAACAAAATTCGCTTATGAAAATCGGGAACAACAGCAATCTCTATTTGGGCCCATTCCACGAATCTACGCCTTGCTTAATGATCGTTTTGATGAATTTCCAAACCAAACTGGGAATAAATCACTTGACAGCTGTTAAATCGGTCGCCATCTTGGAAAGTAATGCCAACTTAAACTTCCATACCTGGTAAAAACACTCTTTATATATATATATATATATATATATATATATATATATATATATATATATATATATATATATATATATATATATATATATATATATATGTATGTATGTATATTTAATAAATATAAAAGTATTTAAATCAGCTTTCTAAGTTTAGTTGCTTGCTGAAGTTTATTAAAAAAACAGTTATTTTTGAGTACTTTGACTTTGTTTTTTTAGTTATCTTGTCATTGTTTTTTCTCCAGAATTTCTTTCAGATTAAGGTTTTTTTTGCATAATAAATTATACTACCCCCCTAAAAGAGACCAAAACCTTGTAATATTTTCTTAGATAAAATTATGCCCCAAATTGAATGACAATGTATGCATTATAAAGAAACATTAGGGAAAACACAAAATATTTAATTAGACATACACTGGTGTGCAAAAATTAAGGACGAAGTCGAAAAATTAGCATATCAGCTGAACGAAGAGGCAGAGCGGATAGAAAGACCAATCAGGAGATTAAGTAAGGAGATGTACGGTAGCACATGCGCAGATATGCAGGTAGACATAATGGGGGAGTGTCTGAGTAGTATAACGCATGTTGTCTGTGTAAGATCAGTATTTCTGGCAAAGAGATTGTACGCCGTATAGCAGTTAAAATCACACCGAAATGCTGCCTAAGCGAGAAATGGCGAATAATCAATCTGTTAGACGACATCTGGATGCTTTTACCCGAGGTCAAATCATTGGGAAGTTGAAGGAAGGCCGCAGTGTGACAAGTGTGGCTCCAGAGTTCGGAATTGCTCACAGCATCGTTTCACGACTTTGGAGACAATTTCAAACTACAGGAACAGCTATCCGGGGGTTCAGTAGTGGTCGTCCACGAGGAATCACACCAGCAGATGACCGGTACATTGTCTTATAGGCCAGAAGAAACAGGCGGCAGACAGCGGGAGAAATCGCTAGACACACGACACAGGCGACTGGACGACCGATATCGCGTTTTACCGTGGCCAGAAGACTGCACGGTGGTGGTCTGTTTGCACGACGCCCTGTACGGTGTGTACCTTTAACGCCTGCCCATCGGAGAAGGCGTTCTCTGTGGTGTCGGGAACACCGGAATTGGAGAGACAATGAATGGGGACGAGTATTCTTTACATATGAGAGCAGATTCAGTATGAGTAGCGATTCTCATCGCATACTCATCTGGAGAGAGCGGGGAAGCCGAAATCATCCATCGAACATCATTGAAAGGGACAGGTATGGAGGTCGCAGTATTCTCGTTTGGAAAGGCATCATGCTTGGTAGTCGTACAGACCTTCAAATCTTCCACGCAGGTTCAGTCAACGGGACCCGTTATTGTAACGAGATTCTTCTTCCATTTGCGCGTCTTTTTAGAGGCGCTATGGGTCTGCAGTTCCTTTTCATGGACGACAATGCACCATGTCATCGCACAGTAGCTGCCGAACAGCTCTTAGAGAGTGAGGATATTGAACGTATGGATTGGCCGGTATGATCTCCGGATCTCAATCCCATCGAGCATGTATGGGATTTTCTAGGCAGACGCTTGGCAGCTCGTACCTTACCACCGTAACGATTCGGGAGCTTCGATTGGCGCTGCAAGACGAATGGGCAGCAATGCCTCAACAACTCATTGAAACCTTTATTCTCAGCATGGGCAGATGCTGTGAAACCTGCCTAACAGTCAGGTGAGATCATATCCCCTACTAAAGACCGGATGTTTCTTGCTGGACACCCATCACAGGGATGTTTCGGCCTTCAGTCGCATTGCGCTCCATGCTACTTTTTCAATCAAGCTTCTTTTTATCCCTTTGATTTCTCTTTTAGTAAGTGTTGCTTACATATTACACATGTCCTTACGTATTGGGGATCTTACGGTATTAAATGTGATGATTTGGAAAGCTTTTGTACAAAGTTATAATGAAAAAACCGCCTCGTCCTTAATTTTTGCACCCCAGTGTAATAGTATTTATTTAAAAAATAACATCACATAAATTGAACAGAATCTTTCTTTTCAGCATCCACTTTTGGGTAGGTACTGGTAGCCACGGTGCCTTAGTGGTCAAGGTACTTGTGGCCAACGTTCCATCAGTTTGAGCCAAGAACAGTTGAAGACCTGCAGTACGGAGAGAGCCGATGCATGTTAAATATGTTGAGGCTACTTGTCCTCCCATTGGTGTGGTGTGGAAGTTTGGTGAGGGGGTGCCAGTTTAGATGCCGTCATCGTCACTTGACCATAGTTCAAAATTACGGGGTCTGTCACCGAACGCCATCGAGTAACTTAATAATTTGGCGTTATTTTCATTCACTCGCTCACTTTGGTTAGCACGCTAATTGTAAGAAACATTTTCTTTACTCTTGTAAAGCTGTTAAAGAGATGTATATTAAGGAGCTTTTAAATGTATAAATAATATTTATTTAATACCTAAGCAAGCTAGCATTTTTGCTTATGATTACATCAGATGCGTGTTACTTTCTTCACCTACGAGTTCAGTATAGTTCAAAATTTAATCACGATTAACAAGTAATACACATGGGAAATACAGAATTGATTAAATTACACCGAATATTTAAATATTTAATGTATATGCAATTATTTCTTATATTGTATCATATGTATTTAAAATTACATCTAATATAATTTTATAAGATATAAAATTAAATGAGTGTATGCATTATACACAGAAAAAAAAGTAGATTTATATATACTGATTCTCTATTAAAAAGTAAAGTACATTTTTCGCAATAAGTTATATAAAAGTGTTTTATTTTGCAAGCCTTTTTATTTATATAGATATTTGATTTATCAACAAATGCGAAGCATTTTCAAAGCGTTAAACTGAAATTAAATTAACTTAACATACTCTTGATATCCACTCCTTATTATGACTTCGAAATCGTGTTTAAAATTGTAAAATGCCAGGTAAATAATAGGTTAAATATTTATCTAATCTACATTCATTTTAAATCGGAAAAATAACTTCCTCCACCAAAAAGTCTTACAGTACACGAATCCAAAACCAATTACTTTTGTCGAAGAACATCCCATACATCATCTCCTACAGGTGCAATGATAAGGACATCGCAATCACCTCACACCCCCACGCCACAATACCTTAATTTCCACATCATTACCTGGTCCCCTAAGCCAACCCTACTCTCCCAATTACCCCACACTTTTCCATCGGAAATCATCTTTGAAAAGGACCATAAAGTACCCTAATCGAATCCTAATGTACCATAATAATAATCCAAACCCACAAGAACATTCTGATATCGATCCTCCTTACCAACCATCTGGTGCGTTCCAGAAAGCCACATAGATCTCTATATCCGTTCCTCTAAATTAAGTCCAAAGTCTGGGTTTATGTTGGTATCTGAGATATATCTGTACCGAGTGAATGCCACTATGTGACGATAATGAATGCAGATACGACATTCCTCGTCATACGAAAACGAAACCGCGAAGATCAGTTTAATTGGATTTGTAAAGGCATTAGTTCCAGAGGAGGGTTGGAATATATTTATCAGGTGATTTAAGGATGGTTGGACGAGCATGTGAATGTCGCATTTCATTAGCTCCTTAGGTGAGATATAATTTATTCTTGGTGAGGAATTACACTATCGGAGATGGCATCATTGATGAATTTTGTCCTCGACGCCGCCTGATGGGGGAATTTCCATATATGTCTTTTCCGGTATATTTATACGGCTTGTTTGAGTTCGAAGGAGAATTATTAGTCGTTCAAGTGGATTCCTTTCGGATTTGATGGTATTTGCGATTGCAAATATCCGCTGGACTGAGAACTTGGGGTGGATTTTCTGGATTTAACCAGGTGGAATGCATTTCTGATTTTGGATCATTTAGGTTCGAAGGAATTTTTTTTTCTTGAATCGATATATTTATTATTGGTGGAAAAATTTTTGTTTATTCATATAGGCATTTCTTTTCTTTTTTTTAAATTCTTACTATTAGTTCAACTCTTCCTATATATATTTATTTATTAATTAATATATATTTAAATATATATAAATCAATAAAAAATTGAAATTATATGAGTTTTGTAATGAGATATCAATGACGAATATAGTAAGTAAAATACCAACGTTTTCAACCAAAACTAAAAATTTTATAAAATAAAAAATTATAAAATATCCAAGTGCAACCTCGGACATAGGAACGATAAGTGGGGTTAAACTAGTTTGATGGCACCAACCCTCCCTTTGTTGCAACTTGGTAAGTTATATAATCAAAAAATATCCAATTCTCAAAAATTTAAAATTTAAAAACTTAAAAAGTTAATACTTAAAAAATTAAACTATTCGCCATCGCATTCTGAAAGATATTATAATATTGAAATGCTAAAACTCTAAAATAGTTAAGGGGACTCGGCACCTTTTTTCAATTTTTTTTATTTAAGGGTTTTAAAATATTTTTTTTGTATATTATTAACAGTTACTACTAAACTAAGAAATTTCACCATGAAAAAATTCTAAATTTAAAAAAAATTTAAATTTAAAGTTTTTAAAATTTTTTTACCGATTTTCAAAATTCTTCTTCTTTTACAATTATCATTATTTTGACACCAAAATTTTTTTTTGGATTTATTAGACTATGAGTAATAACTTTTAGGGATCGATTTTGCAACAAACAAATTAGTTTTGGAAAAAAATAAAATGTAAACATTAATGGAAAAAAAAGCTAAAAAAACATGACTTCTGCTACATTTTCTTTTATAAAATTTTTTTTTTTTTGATTCAAAATATTGAAAAATGGATCCCTAATTTAATTAAGCACATTGTAATAAAGATACACACCAAAAATTCAAATTGTTTGATAAATATCTGTAGAAGTTTTGTACTTTTTAAAGACCATGATTTCATGAAAAAACTCGAACTGAGAAAATGCATTTTTAAGAATACCAATCAGCAAATATATATCAAAACAATGTCTAAATTTTGTAATAATTTTTCAATATGTTGTGAAAATATATACCTTTAAAATAAAACATAATACAATTCAATTTCAAAATATTAAACAAAAATATAAGCTTTTTTTTAAAGTGCCTGTCTGTGAGCCCAAAATTACGAAAAATAGGAAATATCATTGTGACTTACTTTACAAGAAACATCTATGAAATATATTAAAAAATAAATGAAATACATGAAATAAATGTAATAAAAATACATGAAATGTACAATAGAAAATTTAAAAGCTTTTATAAAAATAATTTGCTACTTAAATCAATATCTAAAATAAAATAAAGTAAAACAAATTTATGCTAAAATGTATTATTTTTTCAAAACAGGTTTGTTTTAAAATTGGCCTGCGCCATAAGTCATTCCTTCTCTCCTCCTAGCTAATAACTCTTTTTATGTATTGCTTTTTTAATAAGTTTAAGAGCCAGCTTATTACTGGCATTTTGACGACGTTTTCTAAATTTTTGTTTTCGACAATCTAAGATAGTAGCAAGTTGTTTCGTTGAACCTCCAGTAGCTACACCTAATGCTTTCTGTGTTTCTACAATGGTGCGTACTGTACCCTTATTGTATTCGCAGACAGCTTCTGTTACTGCCCGCTTAACACGTCTTTTGTTTACGAAAATTTCTTTCGGACACTTTGCCCAAATCATGCTATGCAAACTTTCGTTTGCATTTTGTGTTCCACATCGAATGCATCTTTCTAACAATTCATTAGATGCAAGTCTTTGATAAATCGGTAGAATTTTTTTGGAAGAAACTTTTCATTTATTGGTGTTCCTACATTTAATTTATGATTGTTAGGTTTTTCCCCATTAGCAATCGCAGATTGGTAGAAACACCATGAGTTTTCTCCTGCAGGACACTTCGAATGTTGAGGTTTAGCATCAGTAGAAATGCTATGCAACAATGTAGCATATATTGCTGTTTCATAGCATTCACATCCCCTTTGTTTCTCAAAATAGCCTTTTGGTAGTAAGTAGTTAATTTTTTAATCGTGGCTTCTTTCAAACTACCATGAGCTTTACCACCTAAAGAAATACCTTGAGCACGACAGTCTTTTACAGTAGATCTCAAAGCTGTTCCTAACCGCTTACTAACATGATTAATACATTCTTCCTTTTTTATCACAATGTCAGGTCCATACACTTTTTTCTCGCACAAGTAGTTAAACGTTTTACAATCACCATCGGATAATACTGTAATATAACGGAATCAAGTGATGTGATCTTTTCCACAAGGTTAATGCAGCTTCCATTTCCATTGATGTAGATGAGCCCAAGTGATTTATATCACATTCGCTTTTATGTCCTTCGTACCATATGCTGAATTCAGCACTTGACTGGCCTAGCTTATTTTTGCCACAGAGCAATGACGACACACCTTACTCATCACTTCAAAGTCAACAACATATCCGGTGAGCATATCTATAACACATCCTACACCGATTAGTGAGGTGTGACCACGAGTTAGCCACTTTCCATCAAAACTAACACTTAAGTCTGCGATTTCAGCTCCATTCTCGTACACATTTTTAATTTCTCGGTGGATTTCCGCAAATATGTTTTCAGATGCCAGAGTATATGCATTATCCAGCCGTCTCGCACACTTCCCATATGTAGTTGATGAAAAAGGATCTATATTCATCACCATACAAAATTTTTCTATAGCTGAATAACCTTTCCCAATATGTGAAAAAGCTTGAGTTATTCTCAAATTCACATCATGGCTGGTCTGAACAGACTTTAGAGATGTGTTTACAACAGTTTTTTGTTTTCATCACAATTGCTACACAATAGTTTTAAATTGTATGAAAATTCCAACTTGGCTCCAAGCTCCAGTTTCAAAGTTTGTTTTTCACAATATTGGCACTTTGCACTTCGAAGAAGATTGTTAACTTGGTTAAAGTCCACCAATATATAATTTCCAATAGCAGAGGTATCCTTTTTTACCACAGTGTTCAATTTTTCCAGGCGTACATTTGAAAAAACTGAATTTTTGTTCACTTCACAATCAACTTTCGCTTTACACCATCGCTTTTCATTCATTTGCAAAGCACGTACTGAACGTTTTCTAAGAGGCATATTAGCGATAACAACAACTAATAAAATGAATTATGATTGAAGTAGCATTAAAAAATGCTGTTTTAGGTTTCTATGAAGTTAAAAACTAATGAAACTAAAAATCACACAGTAAGCGAAAATGGCAAAGCTAATGTAAATAAACAACTTTGCTGATAGTTACAGTCACAGCTTAAAGGATTCCTCTGCTTCTCTGTAGTTTTTAATGTAAAATAATGGATTTATTCTCAAGTAAAAAAATGTAAACATTGAGGTGGGCGTGGCATTTAAACTGCTGACAGAGCTGTCAAAATATTTAAAATGCATTTTACTGCGTTTAAAATAATCAGATCGTTTCGAAACTTCCCTCAATTGTACCAAAGGTATCAAACTACATTTTAAACTAAAAATTGAAAAATCGATATTTTCATCGATTTTCTGTTTTTGAAAGGTGCCAAGTCCCCTTAAGTGTACAATATAATTGAACCGTCGAACACCAAAGATTAAAATAGTCGTCAACCATCCATCTTTAAAATAGTCGTATAAGAAGAAAAATATTTAAAATCCGAAAGTTCAAATTAAAACCCAGTATATTCACAAATGAAAAGCGTAAATCATCAAAAACTCACCCAAGAGCATCCTATCAATACTTCAATTCTCAATTTCTGAACGATTTCTCACATTTCCTTTAAATATATATATATATATATATATATATATATATATATATATATATATATATATATATTTAAATCAATCACAATTTCTCAATTAAGTAAAAAAATTGAAATTATATGAAACTTGTAATACTAAATCCCATTTTAAAATATGAATGACGAATATAATATATATATACATATACTCTCTTTTTTAAACTTGTAGTGGATGACACTTGATGTTAATACAGCTTTTTTAAATATTAATTATATTTAATTAATGAATAAATAGTAACAAAAATAATATTCCAACACTATATATAAAAAGGAATATTGCTCGTTGTGTCCCTGTAGCCCAATGGATAGGGCGTTGGATTTCTAATCCCAATGTCGTAGGTTCGAATCCCACCTGAATGACCTAATTTCTAAGAATTTGATTTCTTCTTTACTATTGCAATAATTAAATTTAATTAATAAATAAAAAGTAGCAAATAAAAATCATATTCCAACACCTTATATAGAAAGGAAAATCGAATTCTATTTTGCCACTTAATACTGTGATTCAATTACAGGTGTGTGTGTATGTATGTATGTATGCATGCGTGTATGTATGTATGTATGTATGTATGTATGTATGTATGTATGTATGCATACATGTATGTGTGTATGTATGTATGTATGTTAACTGTAATTATATTAAATAAAAGCAACTAAAATATTTTTTTGTTGACCTAAGTAAGAATTTACCTATTATTCTTTTACATTACTTGTTTTCAATATGCATCTAATTTATAAATATATTCGTCATCAGTAAAAACTCGGTGGACTGTTTTTAAATACAACTTGATGTTTCAAAATTATTTTATACCATGTTCCGTATAAACCGGTGTACAAAGAATAATTTTATCATGAAAATGGGATTAAAATTTATGGGTTCACGTTATATATCCTGTATAAATATGATATTTTTAAAAATAAAGGAAAGAGCATGAAAATTGGATTTTTAATTTTATTTAATTATTGTTTAATAAAAAGATATGACATAGTTTATAAACTTTTATTATTAGATAACAAGAAGAATCATTATATTTGTCTTCCATAACATATCCACATACACATCATCACATTCTGTTTCCTTATATCACAGTCACTCAACTCATTATTCACTCACAGTACGTCACTCACAGTCACTGTCACTTACATTCACTTTCACTCATATTCACAGTCACTCATTCACAGTCACACTCTGATCCATTTATATAAGTATAAATAAATATAATCATCATCCATTCCATCTAGATTGTTAGTTATAGATTTTATGATTTTATTATCCATTTACAAACCATATCTAAAGTTCGAAAGCTATGAGCATTGCTTATCTCATTTCAGGTTTCTTCGAAAAAAGGGTGCGTGTTATGTTCGACTGTACATAAAACTTAAAAAGAAGCAGCCGGAAAGTGTAGTTGCATGCGTTATATATCGTTCTATATAGTATATTTACAATCAAATTCCGAAGTAACATAGAAAAATGCGTTATTATATGAGCTATTCTTGATGAGGATAATTAGTCTCAAAATATTTAAAAAGAACGATTCTTCTAATTGAATTAAACAATTTTTTAGAATACTGTAAAAATTGTTTTATCCAAACTGTATGTACAATGTCTACAAAAGTATTAAGTCAAATGTTGCACAATGCTTATACACAATATTGAGATGCAACTCATTTGGCAGTTGATTAATTCCATGTTTTGCAAATGTTGAATCGATATCGTAATTAGTTGAATAATTGTACTACTGACTTGTAGATAGATATATGTAAAAGAAAAAAAAACAATATTGAGAAAATATATATTTATAACCTTCAATGTAACCAATGCACTATACTCATTTTATCATATTCAAAACAAAGAGCTTCCATAAAGCTGCTCATTCACAATTGCTGTTTTTTAGCCAAACCATCCCTTTTGACTAATGAGATATCATCTATGCATTCAATTACTGAAATTAATATTGATTTTATAATGACACTTCTGTCCCATTTGGCTTAATAAGATTTATTTCTATTTATGTTTTTTTGGGCTTTAATTAAATAATGCCTGCTCAGAAAAACCTGATGCCCATTGAGTTAAATTAGCTTGTGTAGTTCAACTTGAAGATATTAATGCATATTCAATTATTGTGCATATTTATTATATTAAGTAGGTAATTAACCAGAAATGATATTTTTTACTTGCATTATTCATTAGGCTTTTGGATATTATGAGGTTTAGCAGTTTTTATCCGCTGCATGCTGACCTGAAAGTGTTTTAATAAATGTTTTCGATGCTCATTTTGCTATTAAAATATTCTAAATGTTTGAGTAACATTACATTGATTTCTTGTTTTATTTGGTTAGTCTAGAATTTATGAGTATTTTACAAAAATGAACATTTTATGATGCTGTAACGATAATTTTAGTTAAACATATTATCCTTACATAATACTATTAACAGTTATTATATCCTTTTTAAGTTGAAAATATCTTACCTACATCTAACTTTTAAATTCATTTTCTGTTATGTTTGGAAACCATAGTATATAATTTTATAACATATATTTTTCTTAGAGTGTTATCTGAAAGAACTTTGCCCGAATAAGAGTTTCTTTCAGGTTTCATAAAGATATATTCGGAATTATAAAAACTTGCTAAGATTTAAAAAGATTATTTTATCAAGGTATCCGACTATGTTCGGAACCGTGATTTTGCTAAGGCGTGCAAATGCGTATTTTTTTAAATATTTAGTGTCTCATTGATTAAAATAAAAGTATACATTTCTTTTAAGAATATTATTAAAATCAAAAATTATTTCAATGCAATACATCGACAAAAAATGACCTTAGAATTACCTATTTTCAAAACATTCTTCTTTCATTAAAAATGCTCCTATAATAATAACATTCTGCTTTTATACAGCTAGGACATCTTCAAAGGGTCTGAACTAAGATTTTTTAAAAAGGCATTTTATTTTCAGTTGCTACCAATTGAAATACATATCGGTGTACTTTTGATAAAATTTATTCACTCTGCTTTACTAAAATATGGATAAATCTATTTCTAAGATAAATGTTTAAAAAATCTTAGTTATATCTGTACAGAGGTCTAAACTATATAAAGTCAAAATATTCTTATTCTAGAAGCATTTTCTATGAAAAGAGAATGTTTTAAAAATAGGTAATTTTATGCTCATCTTTTGTCAAAAAATTGAATTTAAATAGTTTTGTATTGTAATGGTATTCTAAAAACTATGTTATTCTTGTATTCTTATCTAATTAACACTATTTTTTAAAAAAAAAAAAATATTTGTTTGTTCGCTTTTGTAAAATCTTGGTTTTGATCCTGCTAAGATACCTTAAACCTGATACATTTAGCAGACAATTCTAAATAATTAAAGTTACTATTACTAATGCCACCCCACCCAGTATGGTGGTTATAACACTCTGCTTGTAATCGAGTGAGTTCGGGTTCGAATCCCGAGTAAGGCATGGGTGTGTCTTCGGGGGAAAAAATTGCACTTTTGCCCGAAATAGATTTCCGTCTCGAAAGGAAAGCAGCGTACCTCTTCTGTTCTTTGCAGGTATCATCGTTTGCAGTGAAATCTGTTTTTATTCCTCTATCTCTCATCTTTCGTATGCACCCCTGTATAGACACACGATATTATCAGCAACAACTAGTACCTATTTTAAGTAATTAAAATAAATGCGATTACTGATAAATCAGTGCTCTTCAAAGTTGCAATATTCGCGACCCAAAAAATTAATCATAATTTTCATCACGCCCCCCGATATAATAACAATGTACTGAATTCAATAATACTATACTTTGACGCTAAAACTACGATACAGCTTTAACCTCTTAAGCCCCCTTGAACATAAACGTCTCGTTAAGTCAAAGCGTTTATTTCTCCAGACGTATATATACGTCTGTCTGAAGTATGATCTCGTCTGTGCACTGCTATCCGTAACATTATTCGAAAGATTTTAGAATGCAATAAAAGGATCTTGACAATGTTTGCGAAGGATTTGCTTATTCCAGATTATTTTTGCTTCTTTATCCCCCCCTCCCCCAATACATCATGCACGCTTGCCTACGTGTTAAACGGTATATTTATTTATCGGTTACAAACAAAAAATGTGTAAAATCCATTGAATGAAACACTTTAATTTAAGTCATATCTTCTTTCCTTAAGAAAATCTTATTTTTTTAAATATATTTCAATAATTTTACATATGATTGTATGCTATAAAAATGGTATTAGAGATCTTCCTTAAATTTCGAGATAGGAATTTTTGGTTTTCACAACATAATTGCAGTTAATGTAAATAATATGGTTACACATTTTGGTTTTTTTATTAATTTTTTTGCAAAACTCTTCATGTTTCACATTGCACAACATGAGGCTTACAGACGTAAGTGTTAACACAATTATATAATAAAAAAACAAATTTGGAGGGAAAAAAAGAAGAAAAGAAATCATTTAAAACAAAAACATAAAATAAAAAGGAAGAGTGGAAATGCGCAAATATAAATAAGGAAAGTAGGTACCAATAAAACTTTAAAAATCTATACAGTAAACAAATTTTCTTAAGACATTTAGGCTTTCAGTACATTTGGCCAACAAAGACATAACAGGTGCCCAGGAAATACCTTAACGTGTTTTTCAACTCCTTTTTAAAATTTACTCTTTTTACAGAAATATAGTTTACAATACAACAATACATGTTCCAAAGTTTCTAACATATAATTAAGATCAAAGTAATTCAAATAATGTTTATACTTATTAAATTAATTTAATATCACATTTTATTGTAAGGTAGTGATATGTAAGGGTCGCCCCCCCAAATGAAACTGGCACTTCAGTCGGTTTGATAATTGATTTGATATTTAATATAAAGTATTATAAATACAAAGGAAAGAAGTTACACAAACGTAACAGAAAGAGTTGACAAAGTCCCCTTGTAGGTTAAAACATGTGTCCCAACACTCTACGGCATGATGGGTGAAAAAAGTATACCCTAGGTCAGTGGTTCTCAAAATTTCACTACTGGCGCCCCCCTTTTCAATCATAATTTTTATCGCGCCTCCCAAAAATAATAATGTATTGAATGCAATAATAATGCACTTTTCGCTAAAGCTACAATACGATCATAATTATAAACCGTACAAATTAACAAGATAAGTATTAAATTTTGTATATGTTACTTTTAAGTAATATATATATATATATATATATATATATATATATATATATATTTACTTTTAGTTGGACTCACTATAAAAGCGTGTTTTTTAGTTTGCTTTAAAACTATAATTTATTTTATAGTTTTAAAGTTACTATACACGATAAAAATCACAATTCCAGTGAATAATTTAACTAAGAGAAAATATACTTACCTACTTTCAAGGACTTTTAAATTTTTCTTAGAAAATTTGAGAAAAAATCCAATAAAACTAAAGAAAATGTTCCAAATGTGCGTGTCCTTTAAAAAGGACATAAATCACAGACACTTTTCGCTAGCAACACAGGAACGTTATTTTTCAACTAAACTGCCATATTTTGTTCACGTTTTTGTAGTTTTGCTGTTGTTTGATGATCTACAAATAGCATTTTGAACTTTTTCTTCCTTGTGTCTTTTTGTGCTACATTATGGCTTCATAGTTTTCTTCATAAAGATCTTTAGGCAGCATTTGAAAATTTCAAATCAACTCAAATGTTTATTGTCTAACACTTTTCTGGTATTTACTTTCATGATCTTGATTAATATTCATTATTTCAGTAGGTTCTTCAATTGCTTGATCAGTTTCAACTTCCTTCAATAGGGACCACAGATGCCCATTTTTTTAAATATTCTGCTTATTTACATTTATAAACCATAATAAGTCGTACAACACAGCAATCAAAACTACAAAATTGTTCATAAGGAAAGTGTAGCATGTTCTAAAAAATAATTGTGTAAAACATTTTTCATTATGCATTATATGTTTCAGAATACTCATGTTTATCCATGTATCATAAAACTCTTTCACATGGAAAAAGATGAAACAGAAATATATGTATTATATATATTTACAACTTCCCTTCAAAAAAGATGGATATAACCGTACCAGTAAGTTCGAAGGTCAGAAAAAGTAATATTTTAGGTTAAAAGAAACGTAATAAAAAAATCTCTCATCGTTTGATATCGTTAAAAGAAACGTAAAAAAAAATCTTTCATCGTTCTTATATTGACCGCAAAGCAAACAAAATATTTTTTTAATTTGGTTATAGGATCAAAGATGGCTAATGAGTGTTTGAAGTGGAATCTTTTAATTTTGATGATCACCAGATGATAAAAATAAATTATATCAGTGTAAAAATGTGTATTTTTTATTATGTCAGAAAGCATTTTGTTTTACTTCATTCCAAAAAATTATTTTTTTAAACCTTTTATTTTCAATATGCTCGCGCCCCCCTCACAGCGTTACCGCACCCCCAGGGGGGCGCGCCCCACATTTTGAGAAACACTTCCCTAGGTGAAGAAGGTCAAGTGTTGGTTTTGGATTCAATTTTCAACAGCAGTTTGAAACTCCTTATCGTTCGGAAATCGCCGTCCCCTCAGAGCTATCTATAGGGTGGTGAGGGATTGGGCCTTATGGGGTGTGTTCGAGAATCTACCAGTGGAATTACAGTAGCAATGTTTGGTACGCCACAACTACATGTGGACAAGTATTATAATGCAAAATAATACTCCATCGGACAGCAGGCCACGTCAGCGATGGAGCACATTACATGGCAGTATTAGCAGTTATATCGTTTGGAGGCATCTATGAAGCAAAATATGCTTTTTAACTGGTTCTCACACACGAATTTGGCAGGATTTGCCGATATCGCATGCACTTCCAACGCTATATGCCCTTTATAAAAACATGCGGAGTCATCTTTCTCTTCAGAATGCGTAGTTATTACAACAATGGCTCTATCAATTTCGTTACAGTTTGTTAAGATTAAAATTTGTTTTACTAATTTAATAAAACATTCTACAGACGAGGAGAGGTGACCTATACGATGTATTAGACATCAGTACCTTTAAACAGTATGCTTTTAATTGAGAAAACATTGGGAAATTATGAATAAAAAGCATTTTTCTAATTGCAGTACATTGTTTTTTCACCAACAATAACCAATTACATCCACATAGCCATATTCACATATTTCAATAAATTAGTCAATCACACTGTACATAGGTTAACATATTGTTGTTATAATTTTTGTTTACATATTTATGTTATGATGCTTTAAAAATTGATCTCTATATTTAAAAATAAAACATGATGTTAAAAATGATATGTAATTTGCTAAATTGCTTTCTATAAGTGAATTACTTTGAAAACTTAGTGAACTTGTAAAACTGCGTCCAAAGAATTACTACATTGGGCGCCATAAAAACCTATTTGGCATTCATTGGCGCTGTTTTTGCCAGCTAGTGTAGCGGTCGCTTTCAGGCAGCTGGTATTTTTAATATCTTTCATCTTTGATTACAGATTTCGATGTATTTTAACAGTAATGAACTGAAGAAGAATTTTAATTAGCAATAGTTATCAGCTTTACCATTATAGCCTCACGTTGGGCGCAACTTGTAAAACTGCAATCAAAAAATTAATACGTCGGCTAGCTCAAATTAACTTTAATTCGTCATTTCTAAATGCCAACTCCTTCACATACAAATTGAGCACGGTTACAGTGATATCAAAAGCAGATGATACTGTGCACAATAACTAAAGGATTTCACGTGTGGCTATTTGTATCTTCTTTCTTCACCGAGTTGGCTGGGTGACTGGTTAAGTGTTCACACAGCCAAAGGAGTGTGCACTATTGCCAGTCTTTTTGCCATTCGTTACAAGGGAAAGTTTTCAGAACCAACATGGACTGTAAAAATGAATACGTATATTATTCCTGTGATGATGGTCTTTATAAAAAATTATATTATTAAGTCATTCGGTATAAACATGCAACACTTTTCTTCATTCGTAAGAGCTTACTTTAATGCATTCTGAACAGATTTTGTGAAGTATCAAAAGTATCCTTTGTCTCACACTAGTTTTAGTCATACTGTGAAAAATTAATATTTTGAATGTAATTCTTAAAGGACTCTAACTATTCGGACTATTTTATGTTGTTATTTCTTAAGCAAATTTAATGCAAAAAAAAATCCTGAACATTTCATAATGCAACAGGTGTTTTAACTCTGGAGCGTTCATCTGTGTCGATTGAATACCGGAGTTTCCTAATTTTTGCAGGTAATTTGAAAATTGTTACTTTTAATCATTTTTATAATTATTACACAGTAAAAGTTTTGGGGTTCTTGGTTTATTAGGATAGATTTTACAACTAAATATACCTCTAAATATACGTCAACTAATGTCGTTTTGATATCAAGGCCATTTATTCTTATAAAAAAAAGCTATCGTTTTGCGAAGATACTTCACTAAGCAGATATCATTAGTAAAACAAACTTCTGGAAGTAATATCGCACATTTATTGGACTTTGTATGGAAAGTTATTGGGTTCATAGTGATAATGAGTCAGTTTAACGAATATCATGTTAAAATGTTTCTTTACATAGTATTTGCTTATCTGCTCCCAAAAACCAGAAGAAGAAAAACCATTCGATTTTCGAACTTTGTGCAGAGCAGGCAGCCTGAAATTAGGACATGCAAAAATAGTGTAAACCCTGAGTAAATTGCTAATTTGATGCCACAGCTTTCTTAGAATGAACCGAATGCTGTTTAGTTGTCTTGTTCTAACTTAGATACCGAGAAAGACATAAGATCGAGTGAAGGTGACTGCGAAGAATCTGAAAAAGGGCAGTTGTTATTCATAATATATATATATATATATATATATATATATATATATATATATATATACAGTCCAGTCACATTAATGTGACCACCACGTACTTTCCACGTCAGAGTTAAATAACCAATCACAGAAGGCAGGTGGCAGCACAGTGCAGTTGAGCGTATATAAAGGGTGTGTGAGGGCTTCTCGGAAAACATTTCAATCGTTGGCGTAATGCAGAAACGAAGCGATTTATCCGACGTCCAAAAGGGCAGGATCATTGGCTTTCGGGCCAAGGGTGGAAGTTTGTGAACTGTTCGCGTGCCGCCGTGGTAAAAGTGTACCGTGCATGGCAAAATGGGACTGTTCAAAATCAGCGACGTGGCAAATGTGGTGCACCACGGGCCGTAGATGACAGAGGCGAACGACGGTTGCGGAGATGCGTTCGGGCAGATAGACGGGCTACCGTTGAGCAACTGACCACCAAAATGAACCAAGGGGATACCAAAAGTGTCTCCCAACCTACTATTCAGTGAACATTGCTGCGTCTGGGCCTCGGATGCAGACGCCTGGTTCGTGCACCTATGCTGACTGCTGTTCATCGATGACGAAGGCTAGAATTTGCACGCCAGTACAGCAGCTGGACGTCCACTGAGTGGCGACAGGTAGCGTTTTCAGATGAATCGGGTTTTATGCTCCATCGGACAGATGGACGTTGGCGTATAAGGCGTGAAACCTCTGAAAGGAACCACCCTGCAACCATTGCCGGAATGGTCCAAGCTGGAGGCGGGAGCATTATGGTTTGGGGAATGTTTCCCTGGCATTCTCTGGGTTCACTGATCATTGTGGAAGGAACGATGGATCAATACAAGTACGCATCTGTCCTTGCGGACCAAGCCCACCCCTACATGCGCATTGTTTTTCCTCAGGATGATGGCATCTTCCAGCAGGACAATGCGAGGTGCCATACAGCTGCCAGTGTACGTGCGTGGTTCGAAGAGCACCAGTATGAGTTTACCGTCCTTCCCTGGCCAGCAAACTCACCTGACTTAAACCCAATCGAACATCTGTGGGATCATCTCGATCGAGTTGTTCGCGCCATGGATCCTCTCAACCGCGTAATCTAGCGCAGCTGGCCACGGCATTAGAGTCGGCATGGCTCAACATCCCAGAGAACACCTTCAGGGACCTAAGTGACTCTCTTTTTGAACGTCTCGTATATATATAGGTATCTAGGGATGGCTCAAAATGGATATAGCATAGAGCGCAAGTTTTTTTATGATATAAAGGGTCATAATATATGATAACTACATGTGAAATAATAATATTTATAATCTTAAAACTGAACCCTACTGAACATTACTGTCGGAAATATTTAGTTATTACAATTATTTTATGTATTTTATATCACGGTGTCGAAACAACACCAGGGGACGTTTAAGGGTAATCGAAATCCTGATCGTTCTAGGGTTAAACTATCCTAACTGAAAAGGGAAACATTGTATCATTCAAGATGTAACAAATAATCCATTATGTGTATTTGTAACATATATAATCTAATACTAGCCATTGAGAATCATCAAATGAGCGGGGTACCCAATCTCTACAGGCACCACCAATTATAGAATATTTGTAATTAATTAAACTGATTTTCCTAATTTCTAATTGTATTCTAGTGTTAAATTATGCTAACAGAAAAGAGAAACATTGTATCATTCAAGATGTAACACATAATCAATTATGTGTATATTTAGCATACATAAACTAGTAATAGTCATTGAATCATTAAATGAGCACGATACCTAATAGCTACCGACACTCCTAATTACTAAACATTTGTAATTTATAAACAGATTTTCCTAATTCCCATCACTTATTTAAGTCTTCAAACCGAATCTTAAGACACTCCGGGTTCATTAACCATCCAACTCTTTCACTGAGATAGGTTTACAGAGGAATCCTGATCAATAAATAAGAGGCATACATAAAAGAAAATGCCCCTTTAACGTGCATAATCTAATCACCCTTTCGGATACGAATCCAGAGTTTTAAAGTAGTCTCCCGGGCGAAGACAGAAAGTTTCTTTTCCAATTTTCCCACGCCTAGGCCTAGGGCGGTGAACATCAAAGACTCCTCGGAGAAACGATAATCGAATTCCGCTTGATCGATACCCCCACCCATGCTCCAAACATAGAACTGCATTAGAGAAAGTACTTTTCTTTCATATATTAAATTTCTTAGAACAAAGACTTTATTTCATAAATAAACGTAAGAGCAGAAGGAAAAAGAAAAAAAATGAGAAGACTTGATTCCATTATCTGTATGCTGCAGATTATTTTTTCTCTCTCTTGCATCTTCCATTTGAATCCGAAATGAACAAGTGTCTAAATCAATTGGGGAATAATGCACGGATCTGATAAGGATTAAAGAAATTTTGCAGACACTTCCGTAATGATGTTGCACATTTTATGACTGTTGTTTCTAAGAAGAGGAGAAGAGTTAAGTGTTAAATTCAGTGTAACTTACATGGATAATTTTTGAAATAACATTGTTTAAATTAGTGATGTTTAACATCTCCGTCTACAAATGCTTAGTTTTTCTAATTTTTTTATGATGCGAGCACAATGATTATTAAATATACATTTCAACAAATTATTCTACGTAACTTATATTTGTGTATACAGGATTCAGTTTTATAAATATATTTTTCTGTGCTCAATCAATATATACTTTAAATACAACACAATAATAATAATTTGTTAATCAAGAGCAACTAATATTATTGCTGATAATTCTGTAACAAGTATTATACACGTACCGAATATCAAATAAATATATGTATGAATTTTTTGGATGAAGAAACTTTTAAATAAGATTGATGTAAAAGTAGAAAATGTAAGATCTGTTTTTCTATTTTTGTCAGTCTTTATGTCCTTGTGGTAAATGTACTGTAATCATTTTAAAGTTACTTAAAATGAAGGCTTTCTTTTTTATTTAAGAGAACCAGGACATGCTCGAAAGAGTAAAATGCCAAAATTAAGACCCTTTGTTTATGAGACATCTATCATTTACAATTTACAACAGAGCTTAGATTTTTTACTTTCTTAATAATGATAATTCAATTATTCTGTAGAACTACAAAAATAACTTTTTACTCCAAAAGTTTTTTTTTTACTAAATTTAAGTAATACATAATTTTTGAGAACTCGTAATATTTACTTAAGTTTAGGTACCATTTTTTAAAAAAGTATCTTTTTTTATGCAAAATATTTTTTACACATATATAAAACAATACATAAAATACAGTGAACCTATTTTTTAAAATAAATATTAGTATAGTTTATTTAAAAAAATTATAAAACTTTGAAATTTGAATTTTTTTTTATTTTTCTGTTTTTTTTTATGCATAAAACTTTTTTAAAAAATTAGGCACCATTTTAATAGAAATAAAAAAGATCCACTATATGCATAGGCATCTTGTATAGAAGTATAAAAAATCAGGAATCATATAGTGCAATAGTTTTTTTTAAATGTATCAAAATGCAAAAAAATATGCTTTTGAGAAGAAGTGAAAAAACTATAAAAACAATATTTTCACATACTATACACTTGATTAGTATTTGCTTGCCTATTTTTATATGACTAATAATAATCATTAATCATTTTATAGAGTTACAAAAGTAATTTTAATTCCATATGTTTTTTCACCTTTGTTTTAGTTAACTTGAACATATAATTTTCGAGATCTTGTAATACATATTTTCATGTATAGGTACCATTTCTTACAAAAATATTCTTTGAATATACAAAAAAATTTACACATATATATGCAGCAAAATATCAAACATAATGAACCAGTTTTTTAACGAATTAGTTGCATAATTTCTTTAAAATAATAATAAAACCTTAAAATTATAAAAATCTTAATTTTCTTTTTGCTCATATAATGCTTTTTTTTTAAAAAAATAGACATTATATACTAAAAATATTTTGTTCACTATATAGAAAGTTTATATAGATCAAACACAGGGTAAAATACATATTTAAAGTTTAAAGGGTGTGTCAAAAAGGGCGTGGTCATTTGTTTACATTTTTATTTTTCATATTTTAGGGCTATTTTATCAACAAACATATAATTATTATACATTTTTAGATTCAGAAAAATAAGCACTATTTTTTAGAACTAAAATGGAAAAATCGATTTTTTTAAAGTATATGATGTTCCTTCTTTTCTTAACATTAGAAAGAACATATCAAAAATTAAAGATTTTAAACAGCAGTGAATAGTCCCTCCGATCTTAATACTTCTTACAATAAGTAATTACATTAAGGTATCCGACTACGTTCAGAACCGTGATTTTAAAAAAAGCGCATAAATGGATAATTTTCATATTTACTGTTACTCAGATTAGAAAACATGCACAAAATTGTTTTAAGGACATTTTGACAAAAAATTATTTAAATATAACATTTTGGCAAACAGTTAACTTAGGATAATTATTTTTCCCAAATGCTCTTCTTTTGTGAAAAATGGTTTTATTATAATACTGTTTTCCCTATATATAGCTCAGACCTTTCTACAGAGGCTCAACTAGAATGTTTGAAAAATTAACATTATTTTCAGAGTTACCACCAATTGAAATAATTATTGGCGTTTTTATCTTAAAATTGTTCCCATCTGTTTTAAAATATGAATAAACCCACGTCTAAGTTATATATTTCAAAAACTCTAGTTAAGCTTCTGTAGAGAAGTCTGAGCTACATACAAGCAAAATATTATTATAATAAAAGCATTTTTCTCGAAAAGATTATATTTTGAATATGGACCATTCTAAGTTCCTTTTTTATTAAAATAGTGTAATTTAAATAATTTTTTATTCTAATAATATTCTTAAAACAACTTTATATACATTTTCTAATTTAAGTGACACTAAATATCATAAATATTATCCATTCATACGCTTTTTAAAATCATGGTTTCGAAAGTAGTCGGATACCTTAACAAATAACCTTACTCATAAGTGCACCTTATATTAGTATTAAATATTTTTTTTTAACCCTGGAGCAGGCACGCACTCGACACTAAAGTTAGCTGTCACGCGAGGTTGCTGAGGCCCCCAATTCTTTGTTTAATTATTTTAATTTTACATGCCTAAAATCATCTTTCCTGTGAATAGTTTAATTAAGAGAAAGTATACTTACTTACTTGTAAGGACTTATCAATTTTTCTTTGATACATTGATAAAAAAATCCAATCAAAACCAACTAAAATATTTCAATTGTGACTAACTTTAATGAAGGAATCAAATCACAGATAACTTTTTCGCTGATATTACAGGAATGATGTTTGTAGGCAAAATTCTTATAGTTTGTTCAAGATAGTGTTACTGACATTTGATGATTGGCAAATAGTAAGTTGAATTGTTTCTTGGTTGTGTCTTTTTTTTTTGGTGGGGTACAGTGTGTTTTTGTGGTAGGTACACTTGTGAGTTCATATATTTCTTGGCGGAGTTCTTTAAGTAGCATTTGAGAATTTTCCTTTCAACTCAAACATTGCATGTCCACCGATTTTCTAAAACTTACTTTCGCTACCATGATTAATATGCACTATTTCCTCAGGTTCTTCCCTTGATTGATCAGTATGAGTTTCATCTAATATATAGATCGTACACATGGCTAGTTTTTCATCTCTTTATATTCTGTTCATTTACATTTATAAATCATATCGACTCATACAACACATCAATCAAAACCTCCGAGTCATTCACGGGGGCGGGAATGTAGCTTGTTGATAGAAAATATTTTGGAATAAAAATGGTTACGTGGGAACTCAGTCAAAAACAAGTACCGTAAAATCCGACGAATAACGCGCACCTATAATTTCAAGCTGAATATTTTAATTCTTAGGCATATTCGCCGTATGACGAATACCCGCTTTTTAAGGAAGATATATGAAATATTAGTGTTCATTGCTTTTACGTTTTAAAATATTTTTATTTGAGGTATTATCCCAGAGTTTTGAAGAAATATTATACTTCTAGAACTACATTTATTTTAGTTCATAAGGCAAGTGGTTTTTAAATAAACAGTGTTTCGAGACATGTAGTAGTAAAAAGTTTTTTTATGCTCATCTCTTTGTTATTTTTAAAGCTAACGTTTCCATACCCTGAGTATAACACACATACTTAGCCAATTCTTTTTATGTGTTTAAAGTGCGCGTTATACGGCGGACCTTAAAACTATAAAAAGAAGAAGAAATACCACCCGGGGAAATATATGACAAATACATTACAGTTACTACGAAGATTATCATACGAGATTATATTGTCAAAGTGATTGGTAATACAAAGAGTTATCATGGAATAAACGATTTCGCGAGCTTGGTGTGAATCTGTGCCCCGCACGACCACTCCAGGCTCAATTAAGTTTACATTGCTTATTATTTTTAAATATTTAAAAATTGCAAATACGAAAATTGTACGACTAACATAGATTTCTTTATCCTTTAAAATATTATGTTACATTTATAAATTGTTTCAAGAAAACTACAGCTGAAGTTGCAATTTTAAGATGCGAATGTTAATACATGACATGAAAAAGCAATTACAAAATAAAATTTAGGAAAAAAATATACCTACAGAAAGTTTTAAATTGGTGATTGAAAAAAATTATTTACACTTGAATAAACACTTTTTGCTTACAATCGTTTCATACGATTACTTAAAATATAAAAATTGCAAACAAAAAATATTTTCAGTTTTAGTTAACCAAATTGTTTATTAAGGAGATAACAATTATGATGCATTTTTAAACGCGTCACTTAAGAACAAATTTAATTTAATTTATATTTAAATTATTACCACACTTATTTAAATTAACATTTAAAAACTAAGCTGCGTTAATTACCTAAAAAACATGTCTAGAAATGTCATTCATTGCATTGTTTCTTCCCCTCATGTAAACGCCAGAAGCATTAAAAATGGATATTTGATGGTTTAATTAAAAGTCTGGATTTCCTTAAATTAAAACGTAAGAAAAAAAAATTGCTTTTATTTTATCAACTGAAACACTAAAGTACCCATACATGAAAAATATATTTTACTGAAATGATTAAGCACTTGTGGGACAACCAGTGTACCTAAAAGAGATTAATCGTCCTAAATAATGCTTTGCTTGGGGTCCTTTTAATTCATTTTCAGAGCCTACCATTCTTCTACGAGCCTAGTGTCCAGCTCTCTTTCTGTTAATGATTATCAAACATTAGTGATACTGGGTTGATTTATAGACGATATATGTCAAAAACATCGGCCTCAACAGTGGCCAAGACAATACATCAATGCAGAATGGAGACTTTATTTACTTGGTTAACAATTTCTGCATGACTGTGAAGCTAGTAAATCTTACCAGCAATATCTTGATGAAATATATGCTTATAAAATACCGGAATTCTTTGGTTTCGTATAAATTTTGTATTTTAAACATTTCAATCGATTTGATGTAATTACGTCCAAACTAATGGTGTCTTTTTTTTTCTTTTATATATGTATAAAATCTCTCATTTGCATTCAATTTGCAGTACTGGAAAATTCATCAGGAATTATATTTTGGTTTGACTTAATCAGCTATTGAAATAATTCTAAAGAAACTCAAGTCTAAATCATAACAAATTTATAAATTGATATTCGTTCATTATTTATTTTTTCATCAAACAAAATTTTAAAAACGTTTTTGAAATTTTGATGTGCATTAATGATTTTAAGAGAAGTCAGAAAACCTGAATCTGTTGTACTTAATTTCTTTTAATCGGATAAATTAAATATTGATTAAAGATTAAATAAAATTTAAAAAAAATTATATTTACCTCCTAGATTTTTTAAAAATTTCTTAGGCAGATAGTTTTAGACTCTATCACTAAAGTAATACTTACTACACACACAACAAGTACAGCTAGAGATAATTATCAAACCTTAACTTATTTGGGTCAATAGATTAGTTTTTGCTACATATGGGTTTGATTTTGATTTCTTCAACTTCATTAATATATTAAATAAATATGTCTTAATTTTGGTGTATTTTAAGAACAGAACACTATACATTCGATTGAACGGATTTTAATCTATATAGTAGGCGAATAAATTTTTATGTTAATGCCAAACTGTTAAAAAATAAATGTTTTGGTAAGTGGTTTAAAAGATAAATTTGATACAAACTTGTTTGTTCCCATGAACTATAAATCCAAAAATAATTCACTTAAAACTGGAAACAATTATGGTTGCTCCTGAGATTCAATTACATATAAACAATAACAGAAATAATGTGTGGCTTTCTAGCTACTTTGGAAAAAAATAGACTGGTAACATTTATCGTGGAATAACTTCGAATATCATGTAAATTAGTAACTTAGCTTAGTTACATTTGTATTATTTAATTTGAATACGAGCGATTTATGATCTTTAAATTTTCCTCCTTGCGTTTTTCTCTACAACAACCCTTATTTCAAAATAGCGAACAGATATTTAAACTTTTTAAATATATATATATATATATATATATATATATATATATATACACTAAGAGTCCTGCTATACATGGAATTTCTGATAATTTATCTTATAATTTTGATAACTCTCAATCTTATAATAGTCTTAAGTTAAAATTCAATAAATGTAGAGATAGTAGATGTAAGACATGTATTATGTTAAATATGGATCAATATGATTGTGATTCTAAATTTAACCTTTGTAAAACCTTTAATTGTATTTATATTTTTAAATTGTAAAGTATGTCAATATAAATATATAGGACAGACCTCAATACTATTAACTTAAGGATTAATCAGCATAGACATGATGTTAAATTCTTTAATAATTCCAATAATTCTAATAAAATTGAACTTAGACACTTTCATATGCATGATTTCAATAATGTTGAACTGTCTATCATTAAAATTTCTCCAATTACTAAGCACAGATTATGGTGGGAAAATCACTTTATTAGGAGTTTTAATACAATCTATCCATATGGCCTTAATGTTTTGTATTTTGCTAAAAATACTCTGCAAATAATGTTACAGAATAATAATAAAGAATTTTTTTATAATGCCAATAAAGTAAACAATACTTCTAAAAAAGAAAATCTAGAAGTAATAGAACTAAAAGGAAAAACAGAGATAAAAAATTCATTAAATGACAATATTAGAGTTCTTATTGATGATTTTGAAAAAAAACTTTAATATCAAGAAAATCAAATACTTCATGTTTGGTCTGAATAAACATGAAATTGCATTGTTATATGAATCCTTAAATAATGATTCCTTAAAGGTTAGTCATGCTGTACACATTATTAAAGACATTACTAACTATCTAGTTAATAAATTCAATATTAATGTTGAGAAAATTAATGAACCCATTACAGAGTACTGCACTTTATTATTCATGAATAAAACTTTTGACAAAATTAACTTTTCTAGTGTATTTAATAGACATTTGTCTCTTTTTCAGTTAGAAATGTTGTTGTAAAGAAAGCTTTTAAATATAACAAAACGATGGGCAGATTTATCTTTAATTACAACAATAGTTCGCCCTCTATTAATATAGAAGATTGTATATGTAAAAACTATAATGATTTTATTGATGGTCATCATAAACATGTAGTTACTGGTAACTTAGATATAATCAATGATAATATTTTAAAAGATATAATGAGTAAAGGCACTAATTTTTAGATTAAATGTTTCTAATAACAACAATACTGTTAAAAAACAAATTTTTAAAGATATAGATAATTTTATTACAAAATCTGCAATTAAATTTGGACTACCTATTGAGGCATTTGAAGAGTATAAGTACTATATTTTAAAAGACCTTATGAATTTTAGCTACTATTCTCAATATGAAACTACTTTTAAAAGATATCAAACAGAAAATTTATAATTTACAAAGAATTTTATCATAGTTTACATTGATAAAGTACCTGGTAACTATGCTGTGATTTGTAAGTATTTTTATTATAATATTCTTTATGATCACTTTCTTAATAATGGTTCTTTTAAAAATTAGATTTGTCACATAATGAAATTAGTAATCGTATTATTGCTATTTATAAAAAATTAGGTTATTGTATTCCTAAAATTAAGTATCCTTATATTTTTTTTTAACTCCAAAATTCCATAAAAGTCTGGTTAAATTTAGAACTGTGACAAATGGTTTTAGAACATATATTACTACTGCAGGCAAATTACTTCATAATATAATACAAAACTTTATTAATCAGCAATGTAATAAAGCTATAATTAAAAATAGTAAAGAGATTATAGATTTTTTTAAATGATAAAAATATTTATTCAGTTCATAGTTATGACTTTGAAGATCTTTTTCAATTCCATTGATTTATATAATATTATTAAAGTAATTTTTAGAAAACCACAGTATGTATAACCTTAATATTAATTTTAACAAATTTAAAACTCTCATAGATTTTGTCTTAAAAGAAAATTATATCAGTTTTAATGGTTCTTTATATAAACAAGAGAAAGGACTCCCACAAGGGGCCCAGCTAGTAATAGTTTGGCTAATCTTTATTTACATTTTTATGAATATAGTTATGTTATTAATAATGACTACTACATTTTTAGATATATTGATGATTTAATTTTTTTGGTAAAAATGATAATTTAAATCCTATTATTAATTTTTATCCGTCCTACTTGAACTTAGTTAAAATTAATAATAATCCAATCAAAACAAATTACCTAGATGTATCTCTGTATATTAAGGATTTGAAACTACATACTAATATTTATGATAAAAGAGATGCCTTTAATTTTAATATCATCAAAGTGCCTTACTGGAATTCTAATTTATCAATATCTATATATAGAAATATTATTTTTAACTATATTTATCGCAATAAAGTATTAGTTAGCGATAAAGCTAATATTTTTTAAATCTTAAAAAATTTTTAATCACTGTATTGAACATGGATACCCTGCTAATTTTCTTTGTAACTATATTTCTAATGATTTTTTTATGATACAATTTGTATTAATGTAATTATTTACTGTTATTATGTTTTGTAATTTTTTAAATTTAGACAATATCTAATTTATCCTACAATTATTAAATAGATGGCGCCACATGCTTGCTTTTTTTTTTTTTTTTTTTTTTTAAATCTTTAATATATATTTTTCAGAGTTTCTTTATAATTTACGCTAATCTTATGATTTTTATTTTTTTTTTTTATGATTTTTAAAAGTATATATATATATTTATTATTATCGTATATCGTATCGCAATTAATCGTTTCTTATATCGTATTGCAAGTAACTTTATGCGGTTCTGCTCTCCTATTTGGCGGGAACACGATAATGCACTCTTGGCCATCGTTACAAATCCGTTTTAGTAGGTTATGTTTATGTTCATATATTCTTGTTTAATGACTTAATATTTAAATTTTACGTATAGAACTCTTTCCTTTCCTCTTGGTACATAGTATGACAAATTACAGGTGAAGGTTGGCGCCGCAAAACTTGTTTAAACCTGCAATCCTGGTTCCTAAGGCCAGAATTTGTCTTTATACTGTGTGCCTACTTCCTACTTTTAGTTATCTTAGGTTTATAACTATATGATTATTTATATATTTTTTGTTTATATGTATATGTATATGCGTGTATAAATTTATATATATGTGTATGTATATGTATATGATTATATATTAAAATATTCTTATATTGGATTATATATATATATATATATATATATATATATATATATATATATATATATATATATATATATATATATATATTATATATATATATATAAATATATATATTATATATATATATATATATATAAATATATATATTGTAAGAACAAATTTGTGTGTGTGTTTCTTGTTACTGGAAGCGTTTATGTTTCGTGACGTACCACGCAAATATTCTATACTAGCTAATGATTTGCAACTTTAATGAATTAAGGTATGATATTTGATGGGTGAAGTGGCTATGTATTGATATCCTGTGAAATCAATAGTGAATTTTAAATAATATCACAAATATCAGTTTGAACATATTCTAGGGTAAGTTTTTTTCCAACACATTGCTTCAGACAACTCTCCCTAGTGGTCAAGTCTGTTTTTAGTAAGATAATGATCTTTGCATTTAACAATGTGCATCATAAAGTGGCTTAATGGGCGTGAAAATATGAAGGGAAACAGTTATCTAATTGTCATCTGTTATTATTGAACCTGCATAGTGATATATTGAATGACAAGTGCTTAGATGATATTGTCCTCTACTTTCACTCCTAGTAGAATTGGAAGTGAGAGATCTATATTTGCCTACAATTCGATCAATTGTTGTTCTCCATAATACTCAAGAAAGCACTAAGTTAATAAAAACAAACTTTAGATTCTATTACTTCATCAAGCACTTGTATGTGCATTAGTAGACATACTAGGTTGCGGTTCATTATTTATTGTATTCAACTATTTATGTGTTCTTCTAAAATGCTCTAATAGAAATACTCTTGTAACATATTGCTCACATTCGAATGATCTGAAAGTCAAATAGTTCTAAGAATGTTTTTAATCAGTTAAAAAAATAATAAACTTTAAAATTTTAGACAAGATAATTTTGTTTTAATGATCTTTATACGTTAAAACAAACGCTATTAATAAAATTGTGTCGTAAAAAAATATAATTTTTAATGTTTTACCTGGACATGATTAAAATGAAAAATCAAAAGCATTATGGAGTAATATACAGTAATCAATTTTTTTAACCGTGTTTAGTTAAAATACTTTGTTTCCCATTTTATTTTGATTAAATATACGTTTTATATTGTTTGTACGCAAATTGTTCCTACGAAATGTGTTATGTTTATACAAAATTGGAAATATTTTCTTTTCTTTTCAATCTTCTTTATATATATATGTGCGTGCGTGTGTGTGTGCGTGTGTGTCTAAGTCATGTGTGTCATTTTCTAGCTTCTGTCGTTGATTTATCAATTTCTATGAGTGGGAAATCATATTTCGATGCAAGTGTTAAACATATACGCTTAAGACCAAAAAACGTTATAAATTTCCATAGCATGCATTTTAATAGATTTATTTTTGTAACTGATCACTTTTTCCTTCATGTTTTGACCTCGGGTTCGAAATTCAAGAAATACACGCTCACAAAAAAGTCATTTTCTGTAAGATACTGCTTAGTCTTTGTACTTATTTTCTGGAAATTTTTAATATCTTTAAAATGCACTTTAAAAGCACCAAAGGGTAGTATTATTTTTTTGGCTAGAAAACTATCCACAATTAAATCATTAAAAGAAAAAATCACGGCATTGTAAAGGTAGGGAAAAATTAGGATTTAGGTAATATTATTTTGTAATTCAATGTAATTCTATTTTCAGATTACTTTTAAATTATATTTGTAGGCTGTTTTTTTGAGGATTTTGAAGGTATTATTAACGAAGTAATGGTCATTATACGGATAACGCTTAATTTGGTAGATTTTGTACTGACTATCATTTCTTTTTGTATTACATAAAACTAAGAATTCATTTTTCTTTTTTGCCAATATTACATATTAAGGATAGATAAATATAACTTTTCTTTCATAATTGCATTTGCACTATATTCAATAATGAACAGAGATAAAAAATTAAGTTGTTTTTTAAATATGTATGTATATATTAAAAAATAACGATTGAATTTCTTTTTCATTGTCTTTCTAATTATAGTGTGATTACTAATAAAACTTATATTATGAAGAAGATCATTACATTTACTGAACTCCAGAAAAAGATAAGAAATGACAGCAAATTAGAAAATTATTTAATAAAAGAAATTAAAAAAATATTATAGTTATGTTTAGGCGAGAAATTCTTTAACAAATTAAATTCTTTAAAAATATATTCTTTAACAAATGAAAATAAACATTTATTAATTAAAAACTAAATTGAGATGCATTAATATGAGTACCATCGTTTTGGTAATAATAATGAATAAAATCTTTTTCAGAACTTTTACAATGATTTTTCTAAACATTTGTTTTTTATGTGTATATATGCTTAAATAATCTGAAAATTGTTTTTGATGTTCATTATCTCGTTTCTTTGTAAAAATATTCTTTCTTCACTGCAAGTATTTCACGCAATGCGTTTGAGGAAGTAAAAAACCCCACGCTTATATTTGTTACGTTGTTGTTGTTGTTTCGAATGCCACCTGTCTGCCGTAGCCAGATCAAGGTCTACGAAATTCATCGTAGCATGGGGCTAGAGGAACGCCTGTCGTTGACCTTGAGAACCATGCAGGTGACAGTACGATTTAGTTCGGCCAAATTCCCCGAAGGGACGATAGATGGCGACACCACCTCTCTATCTCCACCACCATATGCATGGAAACTGAAGGGGAAGGAAATATTCTCCGATCCCTGCGCTCGTGACTAAGCCCACAAGACTACGGACCCACTGATTTAACGAGCACGTACTCCGTGTGTACTCGGAGGGTATTTGGTGGCATCGGGCATCGAACCCAGGCATTCCGGTCTGGAGTCCGATGCTCTAGCCACTAGGTTACCCACGGCCCATTGTTACGTTTTGTGTATTTAATATATTAAAAAGTATTTCTATGAAATTAAGCTGGAAAAAATTATAGTACAGTAAAAATTATTCTTAAAAATATTGATTTAATAAAACCATAATATTTAATACTATTTTTTTTACTCTTAACTAAATGTGGTGTACTCATTAATCTGTAGATTCACATATGTAATGATTTTAAAAAAGCGATGTTATAATTGAAACTTTCATTAGTCAAAGCATTTGAAACATTTCTCAAACATTTTATTTTCTAATCAAAGTTAAGGTTTCCGACTACGTTAGGATTGTGATTTTCAAAAAGAGTATAAGAGAAGTATTTTTTAAATAGAGAGAGAGAGTTAGAATCATTTCATTTAATATATGCATATACAATTGTTTTAATAATATTATTACAAGAAAAATTACTTAATTTCTATTTTTTGACAAAATAGGAAGAAAGAATGACACATTTTTAAAACATTCTTCTTTTATTCAAAACGCATCTGAATTAATACGTTCCCTATATATAGCTAAGATTGCAGAGCCTGAGCTAAGGTTTTCGAAAAATTCGCATTGTTTTTCGAGTTTATAATCAATTGAAATAATTAATAGTGCTTCGGTTAAATTTTCTTCACTAAAGCATTAAAATATGAAGAAATCCTCTTCTAAATAACACATTGAAAAATCCTACTTCAGGCTTTATAGATTAATCTTAGCTCTATGTTGGTAAAATATTATTGTTAAATAATCATTTTTTTAAAAAAAAAAAAAGAAAATGTTTTGAAAGTATGTTATTCTTCCTTTTTTGAAGCGAAAAAATTGCATATAAATCATTTTTGTCATGTAATAATATTTTTAAAACAGTTGCATATGCGTATTCTAAATCAAATGACGCTAAACATCTCTGGAACATTATATATTCATGTGCTTTTTCAAAATCATGGTTCCGAATGTAGTCGGATGCATTAAAATTCATTGAATTGATGCAATTGTTTTATAAAATACGGGCTTTCCTATAACATACGTCCTACTTTTCCAATTATTACTACCTTCATAAATAAAAAAATAATTTTTATATAATTATGCTTTCCTAAGCCATTTATAATATATTCATTACGTCATCTTAAGCCAAGTACAAATGACAATCAGTATCATCGCTTGAAATTGTAAACCATACATTATAATGATCAATGGCACAGCAGTCAAATTCCAGACCCAGTTTATATCACAATTAGCGTTACCTTCATCCACATTCCAAACGTAGACACTAATTATTCGCTATCTATAACATCTCGAGAGATCACGGCCTAGATCTCTAAGGAGTAAAACTCCTGATTACCCGTAGTATGGTGATAGTTGTATCACGTCCTCAAGCGAAGTACTTGTCATATTCAACGAGCATACTCCTAGCTGAATGGGACAATAAACACTCCTAGGACGATGTTTGAGAGATACTGTATCGAGTCATGCTGTGTGTGGCTATTTGGAGGTTTAAGTGACCCTATCATAGGACCTAATAATCAGAATAATGTAACTACTCAAGAATCGTCTGCTCCTACTTGATTGCAAACATGTTTATTGCAATTGAAGCGATAAACTATTGAATAGATCCTTTTGCAAGTGGTTTGTAGAAGACTGAATGGGAAATCTGAAGCACTCTTAAAGTTTGGTTTTCTGATTTAAAATAAGTGCTATCTTGAAGATAAATGAAAGTTGAATGTGTTAAATTACTTTGTTGCTATAAATCTCATAATATATTGTCACATCTAAATTCAAGTCCTCATTAAAGAGTATTTAAATAATAATATTTAATTTATATGTATTAATTAGTGATGCAGATAATAACGTCGGAGAAATGAAATTATCCCTTATCTTCCAGCTTTATGATTTTTTATATTGATTACTTTTTGTCAATATTGGTAAAGTTCACCAACGATTATATGAATGTGGAGTAAATAGAAAAAGATTACCCAGAAATATTCTAATAACGAAGCATTTAATGTCCGTTTCGCAAAATTGTTGTAAATACTAAAGATCTTTTCAGATATTATTTTTCTACTTTTTCTTTTAGATTTTTTTTAATATATATCAAGGATTTAATAGTCGGTTCAGCAAATCGTATACAAGGAATTTTTTATTGAAATATTATTTTTCGCTATAGAGCGTTTCATTCCATGCTCTCCAAAAAAATAATAGAAAGAAAGAAAAAAGAAGATAAAAACCCTTTTCTCACAGTATTGGATTAAATACTTTTTTGTGTGTGTTCAATTAAATAATATTTTTATATTGAAAACGCTAAATTGCACAAGAATTTTCAAAGGGTTTTTGAGTTATATTGGCACTGATATTCAACCAACACACAGTCACATACATAAAGCATCTAATGCATCTTCTGTGATCTATAATAATGAGTTCTTTAACTATATTAACTTCAAAAACATAAATAATGATTTTTTTCTGATGTGAAAAAAGACAGTAGTAGTATTTGTGATATACTATATATTATACTTCGTGTGTGTGGGTGGATAATAATTATTTCCATATATTACTGACACGAATGAGTAAACGTAGCAGAATGCAACTTGCATACAGAACAACTTATATAATCACATCCATTATCATTCCATGTCTCTGGAGTATTAATTTCATTTGAAGAACTTAAAATCATTTAGTTATTAATTAAATTTATTTCATTTTAGAATTAGACGTACAACTTTGACATTTAAGCATTTGGCTCTGGTATATACGATGCTCGTTCTATATCTTTCATTCACACAAGGTATATATGCTATTCCTTCAAATTAGTTACCATGATTTAATTAACAAAGCAAACATACTTCTAATTGCTAGAAACAGTGTAGATGCAGCTAGACTAATTGATGTATACATTGGACGACAACAAAAGAGTTAAAGAGAAATGTATATGCTAATAGTCGGGTTAATTATTTTGTTTAGTAAATTTTTAGTATAAGTTCATTTTAAGAAGTACATTCAGTATGTACAAAGCTTACTTATTTAGTTTCAAATCAAATAATCGTATTCAAGAACGATAAAAAATTTTGTTAACTTACTTTATGATATGAACTTAGAGAGTTAAATTATTTCTTAAAGTGAAAATCATTTTAAATATTTCAGATAATTATTGTTTCTTCTATAAAATTCTCTTTGCAAGTTCTACCATGCATTTCAATAATTGTAATACTTGTCATTTGATATTTCATTGATAAAATGAAATTCCCCATTTATTGTTTTTAATTTTCTGTATAGTTATAAATTGTTTTGTTGTCAAATGATTTAAATTTTGTGTACCACCGTATAATTGTTTTTATGAATCAGTTTTCTATAAAAAAGTTATATGTATATATATATATATATATATATATATATATATATATATATATATATATATATATATATAAATATTAAATGGGATTTGTAATGATGCATTTGGTATCAATTTTATTTTAGCGTACTTTCTAAGATATAAATTTCCTTTCAGTTCCACATCTCTATTTCCTCTGAAAACGTTGCTTCATATTTTATTGTAGAAAACGAATTATATATTTTTTAAACATTTACAAATTAAATCTTCGAAAAAAATGAAATAGTTAAAATAGATTGACAGTTTTATGAAAGATCATGTAAAAAAATTTAGTTTTCTCAAAAGAATTAAAACTATAAAATTATCCTAATTGGATTACATGTTATTGATGTTGATGAATGTGTAATTTTTACTTGGCCGGAAATTACAATCAATGCGGCATATGTAAAGTATACATAAACAGTTAAAAGCAGCATATGATTTTACAATCATATATTTTTTTTATTTTTTAACATATTAAATAATTGTGTTAAAAGTTTTGGACAACGAAACAGTTTGAAATAGAAATTTTAACAGAATCAGCAAATGAATACCAGTGTCAATTTAAAGTATATGCCCTATCAAACATGTACATTTTGTGATGCAAGAACACATGAATCGTATTCGGTTTCTAAGATGAAATGAGCTTCCTTTTTTTAAATTCTTCATAAAAATTTGATATGGGGTTTATGCCAACAAATTAACAATTTAGAAAATTGTATGTGTTTGTGCAAATGTTTTTCAAAGATTGAAAATCTTAAGACTAATGTTATTAGTTCAGCAAGACCAAATTTAGTCATCAATGATCTTATTATTTTTGTGCACATGTGAACTACTAAAAACCATATTCAAGCATATAAATATACATGCACTCTGTGAATTATAAGATCATTAAAATATTTGTAATGGTTACTAATTTTCCATTTTACTTTTTCTTTTTTTTATCAATTTTTGTAAGCGTTGTTTCTATTGTCCCATTGCCATTTATGAAAATTATTTATGATCATCTTTGAATTCTAAGTTACAGTCTATATTATTCATTTTTGAGGAGGAAGGGCAGATAAAGCACTTCATAAATATATAATAAAAATTTATCAAAAATGATTTATTTCCATGGTAAAAAAACCTTAAAATTATTTGTATTGTTTTTTTTCTTTGACATAAAACAACATAAATCATTCAAAAAATTAAAAAAATATTTTTCGAACAAATTTAAATGGAAATTGAATTTTGGTAATGCAAAAGCATATGAATGTGATTGAATATGAAAAAAGAGTGCACCCATTATTCCAGAAAATAATATTTTTCTCTTATTTTATTTCGAAATACAAAACCTTTTGAAATTCTTTCCGTTGAATTTGCAAAACTAATCCCTTCACAAAGAATAGCAGTGGGCAAAACAAGAATACCAGTTTCCATTTCGATGGAAGTATTCTAGTGCACAAGGAAACATTTAATTCATCGGTATATTCTTAACCCGCCTTTCTACTGCATCGAGTAGCATGGGTAAAGGTAAGAACTGTAATGGATGTCAATCAATTATTTTTACTTCCAGAGAGTTTCTTGTAGAAACGAAACCGATCTCGGATGAAAGAATTTTAATTGAATTTGGGGAAAGAATTTATGTTTTTTAATTTTAATAAAGTACGGAGTTTTCGGGGCTGTAATAAGGAACGGGGAATGAAATATATAGCAGAACTCGCGTAAGTTTGTACTCAGAAAAATATTTGTGGATTCTTGATTCTTGATTATTTTTTTTTATTATTTTTCAGTTTGTAGCGGAGAAATGAAACTCTGTTTTGTTAACGTGTTTCGCTTTCGGATTGAATTTGTAATGAGGCTGATTCGAGAAATTAAATTGACAATGTTTCGGCGATTTTTCGATATATTTTAGTATAACTTCGCAATAACTTTTGTTTCTTAAATCAGGGATGCATTTCCAAAGGCTATTATAGCATAGATAATTTGTGACCGTATAAATGGAATTGCATATTTATATAAGAAATCAAATTATATTTATGGAAAATGATAAATGAATTTTCATTTATTTAACTTAAGTAATGTAATTCATTTTTCATTTAATTTTAAAAGTTTCAGTGGATGGATGTAATTTATTATTTCTTACCATGATTTACTACTTAGTGTTTTAACTATGAAACGCTTTATGTAAGTTCTATTGAAACTAATGATTTATAAATCTTGTTCGTTATCAAGTTTTCTTGCTACTGGCCATGACTTTTAACTGTATCACTTGTATAGAATAGGAATATCAGAATCAGATTACTGACTTTTTTATGACCATGACCTACCCTGCTTGAGGGTCGACTCAATATATATCTAGCTGTTTTAAACTTTATATTTTAATGTTGTTGACTGCGTGTTCGGTTGCTGTTTTTATTGTTCTACGTTGCATTGAGCTGTTCATCGACTTATGGCCAAAACCTTGAAGACGGGTTTAGGATATGAATAAAATATATGAAGTTTTTTAAACACGGAAAACAAAAAAATAAGTACATAAAATACTTCATTTGATCTATTTCTTACATAATTTATTCAATAATTTAAATAATAATTGAAACTACTTTAAGATTAATGTGTTGTTTTTAATCCTTAGTTGGGGTATTTAAGACTAGACCAGCTACATCAGTCCGTATACTTTCAAAAAATCCAAAAACAGAAGATGTTTTAAGAATGCTTTGTCCAAGTTACAATTTACACCCAGTTAAATATGTTCGAGTGATGCCTGAGTGGCATTACACTTCGTACATATCTTAAAAACTTTTAACCCTGGTTCAAAGTTGAGATAGTTGAAGCGTCTATTGGCACTTCGAGATATGCATATTTGTTGACCTATAAGACCTTTAAGAGTAGAGTAACACGAGTGTGTTTTCGTGGGTAGTAGACATGTTCAGGAGAAACTCTTCAGAGATCCCTTAATATCGGAGAAAACCTCATTGCAAGCAGAAGACATATCAGACCGGGGAGTGCAGACTTTGTCAGCGAATCTGCTATCTGGTTAACAATAATTCTGACATGGGACAGAATGCATTCATTATTTAAAGTTCGCAGGTAATTTGTCAAGCTACCTTAAGATAGATATTCCTACCCTGTCACAACTTCTTTCCAGAAACTTAAATGCTGGATAGAGGAATCATTATCAGTCAATATCCAAATGCTTTTTTTTCATAAGGTTTAATGTAAATCAATGCTGAACTGAATTAAACTCAGTGGCACAACAGCCCATTAAGGCTAAGATCTACTGTGCAGATCTCATTGAAAGTGATGTTAGGCGTTGGGGTGCATGTGCAGATGTTTCGGTGAAGGGGTCAGCCTCACGGGAAACCACCAGTGTTCAGTTCCCAAGCAATATCTGTAATTTATCGACCCACTGAAGGTCTGGGTGGAGTCGCCGTTTCCCAGCCTGTGATTTAAAAGTAATTCTTCATTATAAAAATCGACTCAAAAAGAAATATATTCAAATTGAACGAAAATTGGCCCATTTGATGTATTGAAAACAAATCAAAATAAGTTATTGAGAAATACTTTAACCATATTGCAATCTGTAATTGAGATTTAGAAAACTGTATTGCTTTTATGCATCTAATTTTAACACTTTGTTTGTTGTCGCATTTTTTGTTATTGAGTTCATCATTAGAATGGGGGTCTAAATAATCGCACATACTTTTCATGATGTTCCTCATTTCAGATGACGTGAGAAAGGGAACTGCATTATCCATTTCATTTTCGTCTTTTGAATCTGTATCAATAATATTTTTTGAGCATTGTAAGAACTCCAAAATGTGTTTGTCTGCCATAATTGGGGCAGTACACACAATAATAGTCATCTACTGGAACGAATTCTTCCGATGATACAGTACGGCATTCCAATAATATAGAATCTTTATCAAATATTTCATTAAATATTGGCTCAGTTTCAATATTCTGCTTCTTCAAATGGGAAATATTTTCGTGTTAAGCTATATTCATTTCATGTTAAGAAAAATAAAACATGAAAAGGCATAGTAGTTTGTCGAGACCGTTGTATTATTTCGTGTTAAACGATATTTCATCTTAAACTTTTTCGTATTTCACTGTATTTTCGTAAGAATAACCAAATTTTATTTAATTAATACTGTAAGAAATATCAACTTGTACATTGTACTTTTAAGCTTGTACTTTTTTACCTTGCTCGAAGATTCTAACAATTATCTACAAAAAAAATTAAACATCTAATTATTTTTAATGCAGTAAGCTATAAACGATCTTTCAGATAAGTCAGTTTACTCGACAACCTTTCTTACAATAAACAGGCTATTCCCTTTAATCATTTCTATAACAATCCTTACATTTAATGTTTAAACTCAAACCCGTAAATGACAAGAAAATATCTAGATTTCATCTCGTAAAATAAATGATTACTTTCATAGACATAGGGGTGATGTTTTTAAGACGAACAATGGGAACCTTGTCACTTAGCAACTCGACTGCACTCGGAGCCATCTTTGCCCTGTGTCACGAGTAAAAGTTTTCTTTCTCTGTCAACTCTTTTTAGCATTGCTTGTGCACAGTTCATCAGGCTCAACTGACAGAAGCAGAGCGCAATTAATCGGCGTTTCTCGCTATCCTCGTGTTCCAATAACGAGGCGAAAGACGTGACTCGCATCTGCAATTGACGCTCTTGAAGAGGATGCAATTAGGATAAATTCTTTTTATGAGTGATGTTAAGACCTTTGCTAAATCAAGAAACTCTACCGAATGGGACAATTAAATCAAATTTGTTCCATTTTTAGAAAGGTATCGTATGTTTATGACACTGCCATTTCATGAATTGTACTTATTGGGATAAGAATAAATTAAAGTATGTAGATTAAAAGTCTAATAGAGGGGTATGAAACTACACTAGATTCGATAAACTTTGTACTGTTTAATTCAAAAATAAAGGGTGTTTTTTTAGAGGTATAGAACTTTAAATTGCAATAAAAAAACGATGTATTATTCGATTGACATGATTTTTTTTTATTCGAAAGATAATTTTGTGGCATTACATTTTTAAATATGATCAAGCAAGGCGTAAATTCTCTCTCGTCGAATGGGCCTAAACCGAGATTGTCGTTGTTCCCGATTTTCATAAGCGAATTTTGTTTAGCGATGAAGCGCACTTCTGGTTGAATGGCTACGTCAACAAACAAAACTGCCGCATTTGGAGTGAAGCTAATCCACAAGTGTATGTCGAAACACCGTTACATCCAGAAAAACTGACTGTTTGGTGCGCTTTATGGGCTGGTGGAATCATTGGTCCGTACTTCTTCAAAAACGACGGCCACAACGTTACAGTCAATGGTGATCGGTATAGAGCCATGATTACTAACTTTTTCATTCCTGAATTGAACAATCATGATGTCCAGGAACTGTGGTTCCAACAAGAGGGCGTAACATGTCACACAGCTCGTGCCACAATCGGTTTATTGAAAGACACGTTTGGTGACCGCCTAATTTCACGTTTATGACCTGTGAATTGGCCTCCAAGATCTTGTGATTTAACACCGCTAGACTATTTTCTGTGGGGCTATGTAAAGTCCTTGGTCTATGCGGATAAGCCACAAACGCTTGACCATTTGGAAGACAACATTCGCCGTGTTATTGCCGATATACGGCCACAAATGTTGGAAAAAGACATCGAAAATTGGACGTCCAGATTGGACTACATCCGAGCCAGCCGTGGCAGTCATATGCTAGAAATAATATTTAAAATGTAATGCCCCAAGTTTATCTTTCGAATAAAAAAAATCATGTCAATCGAATTATACATCGTTGTTTTATTGCAATTTAAAGTTCTATACCTCTAAAAAAACACTCTTTACATCATTACTAGAAAATTATGTGAAAATGCAATTACCTTGGTCTTTTTGTTCTTCTATTATACACGTCTTTTTTTCCTATAATATCAAATATGTATCTTACTTATAATTAACTGTAAAATGTTGTTATGTGATAACACTTTAAAGATAGAGAGAAGAGTTTGTGTAGACACTCATACTACTATTTGAAGAACTTTTAAAACGTCAAAAAAGTAAACCAATAAGAAAATGAAGCAAAATAATTCTAAAGTAATTTTAAAATAACTAAAAGCAGCTCGAAAAATAATTATCTCTGATTGTATGGATTTATCCAGATTCTTCAATGTAATATTTTATAAAGTATCAGTACTTTTTATTTCATTATTTTCTTACTTATTTTAATTTTTTCAATTGTTTATTCTCTTAATAAATTATCAAAGGAGTTTGTTCAATTTATATTTCACTCCCTTATATTTCCAGATCTATTTGTCTCCTGAATGTTGTGAAAATGTATGAAATCTCATTCCCTTATCCACTTAAACCACTTTTAATTTGTAATGATCCTGACCCTGCGGTATTTGCATGTAAATAATAACTGTATTGTCCATCTGACGGTATTGAATCGTAATAGTGTCTCTTATAAATTAAAATATCAGTGAACTTGAAGTAATCTTACATAAGCATCATCGTACGATATATTTCCACCAATCACAAGCTCCTTTCATGGAAATCATTAGTGTTTTGGAACTTCCGGCTTCCACTTCATACCAAAGCCCGAAATTCGCAGGAGCATTCATCCCGCTTTTTGTCTTCGTCTTGTAGTAAGCAGACAGTTTTTGCTTTTGAGTTCTTTGTTCTGTTATCCATATTTGTGTTTGTAATTAAATTTACATAAAATTCGATTAAAATCTAATAAAAAGGGATGCCTCATCGAAGCAACTGCAATAACATCAATAATTCCATTTGATCTAGCTAATCCTCCCCAATTACCACGACTTTATATGTATATACATTATTTTTTGACAATAAATTTTAATATTTTGATAACTTAATTAAATGTTATTCTTTAATTTAAGCTAAATGTTTACTTTTTTTAAAGCATACCATCTTTTAAGGAACAATGTAAAATCTAATAATTATATACATTATTATTATTATTATTATTATTTTGAAGAAATATTTGAGGGCTATTTTGAATGTAAAATTGATTCCAGGGTTCTATTATAATTTGAATTATACTTTATGAAATATTTTACGGCTGATATTTATTTTTAAATTTCGTAATTATCAATGTAAGTCAAAAATTCCAAGCAAAACAAGTTTTATGAAAGAGGAGTAAACACGAAGTGTTTTTGTATAAATGAATCTGGAGGGTTCAATGAACTACCGTTAAAGCATTCTTAATAAGTTCTTAATGAATCCCTGCATATATTCGCTGGACGTAATTTTCTTGTCAAAAGTTGTTTACAATATTTTCCGCTTTTTGCTTTAACCGTCAGAATTGTGATAAACAACTTTTTTTCTTCTTTTAGATAAATTAATCAATTTTCTCTTAGAAAATTCATCCCTGATAATTAGAATCTGTAAAACGCATGCAGTCCCTAAAATGTTTCCAAAGATTTTTAAGAAGTCAATGAATACTTAATAAAGTGTTTACAAACTCCTAAATATTTTTAATGTACCTTATCTAACTATATAATTTTGGTACTTTAAAAGACGATTATTATTATAATAAACGGACAAAAATACATCTCAAATCACAACAATCTTTCAAAGGGAGAATTACAAAATTTATTATGTAGTTGTTCTTATACGCATCATATTCACGGCATTATTTAATAGATACTGTCTAGAAGAAACAAGCCGTATTGTGACGTTAATTAATTATGCTTATTATTATTATCTGATAACAACAATTATACAATACTGATAATAAACATCTTATTTTTATCATTACCAAAACGATTATTTCAAAAACTTAGGTTACGTTTTTAAAGTTATGATTTTCGAGACTTTTTTTTTTCATTTTAAATTTGAATTAGCCTGCTGCGTGGCGTAGTTGGTTTGTCGCTGGCCTTCTACACCTAAGTTTGTGGGTTCAAGCCCGGCACAAGTAGGTGGATTTTCCTGATGCGGAAAATCGACAGCGGTCGTGTAGTATGATTATACGGCATGTCAAATATCCCTAAAATGTCTGTTTGGTTTGGATACTCTCGGCAAAATTACATCCAAGTACAGGTTCGCATCGTCAGAGCTCATGTGCTTCCCTCTAGGGAGGAAAATGGGCTTCAAAATTACCAGAAGTGGTTGGTATCCACCTACAGGGTGCCGCACTAAAAAGAGGTACCAGCTCCCGGGAAAGGTATAAGTCTGCCATGGAAAAACTCCAATCCGCAGTCCATTAGAAATTTTAAATAAATAGCTACTTTCCCGTTTGTTTGTTTTTTCTAATTTTTGAATAAATAAATCATTTCACAAAATTTTGCGCAATAGTATAACGACCTATGATTTCTCAACTATATTTAATGATTGTACATATTTGACAGTTGTAGGGTAGTTACGCTTTGCTGGTAGTGCATTATGCATTTGGTAGTTGTACTCTCATTGAAAGAACTGTACAGAAATGGTTTCCATTGGTCATTTCTGAAGCAAATAGCTTACAAATTAAGATTCATGGAAATAATATTTTGTCCACTCATAGTGACGTACTTCCCGAGATAGTGTAAGCTGATTTCTCTCTACCATCAGGAAATGCTGAAAAAAAGTGAAATTTGAAGTTTATATCATTTAACGAACAACAAAACACTCTTTTTAATAAGAATTTTTACCTTCGATAAAAATTGATTTGAAAATAGAGCTATCAGGGGATAATGGATTAAGTGTGATGACGAAAAAAAAATTCTATAGAGATTTACAAAGAGCAATTCTCATGATTCTATTGAGATTTTTGATTTAAAAAAAATTCTTCTATTTGACAAGGTGTGTATCGTGCGCGTGAACATTCTCTTCGTAACACCTTTTCAATAAACTCACCCTTATTTCCAAAATATGAAGGATCCTTTCGCAAGCGCTTATTCTGTAAAAATATTTCAACCTCAGATCTATTACGAAAGATTTTATTTCGTGCACAGTTATCCAAACCTCGAAAAAGTTTCAGTACGTTAGTCAAAAATAAGATGAATAAATAGGTAGAATGCGACAAGATCTTGTAGTCAAATTATTTAACCCCTTCTCTGTCGGCTTTCTTTACGAATATTTGACTTCCAAAAATCATTTCTAATGCACAAAATTAATGTATATTCAATTTTAAAGTGAACAAGGCAAGTTGTTTGCATCAGTAAGCAGTTTTTTACTTGTTTTATAGTTCGAAAATTATGTGATATCCCGTTCAAAGATCTCCAGTTTTTCCTGTAATGCACTTTAGATTTAAACATTAAAAAGTACGTTGTGATATTATACATTTTAATTCTGCTGCTCTTTGAGATGTTGAAGATAAATATCTACAAAAAATAATAAAAGTATTTGTTTAAAAATATTGGGAATAATTTATTTAAAAAATATTTTGTCAAATATTACCTTACCGTTAGAACAGCATAACTTTCTTCCTTGGACATAAGAGTGTAAAAATCACATTTATTACAAAACCGAAACCATGCATTACAAATTACTTTTTGCTTACTTTGTGAAATAAAATTTTTTTGATAAAAATAAAAAAAAAATATCTTAAATGTTTTTTTTTTTATTTTGAAAATTTGACACAAATCATGAAATTCATTACTGTCGAACCTGTTTTTGTGCGGTCACTTTTTATGCGATTTTATTTTTTTTGCGACCGCGTAAAAAAAAATTCTGCAGTATTTCGACGAATTGGCTTCATGAATTCATGAAACTTTCGAAATTTTTTGTGCGGTTTTTATCAACCGCACAAAAACAGTTTCAACTGTAGTTGTTATATTTGTGCTAGATTCCAGGCTGGAAATCTCACTAAAATAATTGTGAAAAAAGTAATACTAGTTACGCCCTCTCGTAGAAATATTCAAAAATACAAAATTATCAAGGACATTAAAAAGGCAAGTGAGTGACGACGAATTAACTTTAACTGATTTTTTTTTTTTGCGTCGTTACCATGCAACGCCGTCGAAACAGGCACAAAAATGCCGAACGTATGACATACAACGCCGACCGAGAAGGGGTCAAACCTTTTCATGGTTATATGTATCGTAATGATCCATGCATTGTCATGCAGGAGATTTGGTGTATATCTGTTGAATAATGCAGGTCCCTTTGAAAGAGTTTTGCATGCATTTTCACAGATTTCAAAAATGAAAAATAGCCAATATTCCTTACTATCATACTATCACCATAAATTTCCCTCATACTTAAAATGGACCCGACACTTTAATCATTATCTGCTGTTATAGGTATTCCAATATTCTTCGAAGGTTACAGTTCTTCTCAGAAAGGGTAAACTGGTGTTTCTTAAAAAGAACGAATTCGAAATTTCAAATCTTTGAATTTGTTGATCCCTCAATTTATGTGGAACACATTTATAAGGCTTTATAACTGTATCCATCTTCTTCTTGAGATGTTTATCGAAGATTTTGCAACCTATACCAAATTTTAGAGAAATAAATGACAATGTTTCAGAGATGATATTTTTCTAACTCGCAAAAAATGTAATCAAAAATGGCTACTTACTAGTTTTACGCTTCAAATACTTTATTCCAGAGAAGATCTTTTCTAAACATCTCTAGAGACTTCTTTAGCTAATAATATTATCGGCGAATGCAGTGTTTATATTGCGAGTGGTAAGTGCAACATTTTTTTACCGCTGTTATTGTATTCCCACTATTATCAATACATGTGTTGGATCCATGGAAAAAGATTGCTCTTATCTTATTGTTCAAGATAAAACCGTATATTTACGTGTATAAACTGAGAAAATTTGAAACATTTTTTAAAGTGAAAGTAAGGTAGTCGTTTATATAAGGATCTGCTGATTTCGAAAAAAAAGACGCACACAATTTAGGATAGACTAGGTTTAGTTTTAAACATTTTTCTTAGTCACGCATAAGTAATTTTAAACTTTTTGAGTGTTTAGTGAATAGACTTTTATCTTAAAAGAAAGTCACTAAAAATTATTCAGTGTTGATATCCAAGTTTTAAAATAGTTCGTAAAATTCTCGTTTACTCATTGGGAAAACTGATTGCATTTGGTCATCATGCAGGAAGTTTTAGCTCTACAATATGCAACATAGGTCCAAGATCACCTTCCGCATAAAATCGATTTTCCAAAAAAAGGCACATGAGAAGTATGAACAACACAGATATTGTACAAGATAACAAATTAATGAAAACAATGTGTCAGTTTCGAATAGGTGTACTAGAAATAAAACTAGTACAGTTTCTGACGTCTTACGCGTCTTTTCTTTAACAAGTCCTTTGGGTTCTTTGGGCCAGAATTAATGGCAACTCTTTTCCAACCAAATCCAAGTAACGAGAAGTGAAGGGATGCAAATAATATAGGATAGATATAGGATCTTAGAGTAAGCGTAATGGCAATGTAATGCAATGTAAATGAATGTTAGACAATTGACGTGCGTTGTGGCAGTGGATGCTTATTGAAGTTCGTCGTTCATGATTTAAGTTCTACGTGTCGTGGATAAACATATTAGTGATCGACTAGAAATTAAACGTCAAGCTACATACCATTGTAGATAAATACAAGTTTATTACAGAATAATATAAGGGATAATTGATTACTTATTAGTATATTTGAAGATTAGGCGGTTAGATTATTGAGATATGGTCTGAATTATATTGTGTGTTGCGTATTGCGTCATCGTAGATTCTCTCATTAATTATTAATATTATATTTGTTCAAAGTTTAAGTTCAATGTCTTAATAAAGTCATATTAAGATAATGTTTGATCCTAGTTCTTTCGTTAACCCTACACCTCTAGCTCACGCTGATGCTTCGAGGGATGTACTTCCAAGGGGAGGTACATCACAAGTTAGCATTCCATTTTGCAACAAATTTGATTGGAATATATATATATATATTTGACTAGTTGCATTCTTCTTTATGGTGACGTGTTTAAAAATTGCAGGAACTTTTTCCTTTTCATGTCGGCTTCGAGTTTGGTGAATTGTTGAAGAAAAAAACACACTCTCGGCTTATACAAGAGTCAGCGTATGCTCAAAAATATACAACATATAAAATATCAGCCAAAATTATACTTTATTTAATTTAAGAAGAATGGGATATTTTTTAAGTATTTTTGGGGGAAACTTAAAGCATCATATTAGTAATAACAGTAGAAAAAGCGTTTAAGTCAGTGCCTTACACAAACGTTCAATATTTTCGACCCAATTTTAATCATAATTTTCATCACCATCCCCATTCCATACAATAACAATGTATTGAATTCAAATATAATATACTTTGACGCTAAGGCTATAATGCGAATTTAATTATAAACCCTAAAAAATATCAAGATAAGTAATACATTTTGTATATAATACTTATTTGACAAAGCCATGTACTCACTGGTAATGATTCAACTTGTGTTTTTAACTTAGTATTATTAAATTTATCATCAAATACATTTTGCAGTACTGATACATTTATAAATGTATTATATCCGTGTAAATGTGTATTTTATTTTTTTATTTTGTCAGAATGTATGTTTTTTTTATTTTTTTCTTTCTTCCTTTTTTTGCTTCCTTTCAGTAAATTAATATTTTTTTAATAATCTTTTGTTTCTAATTGTGGTATACTCGTTCCCCCTACGAAGGGTTATCACGCCCCCTAAGGGGAAGTGTCCCAGAGTTTGAGAAACGCTGATTTAAGCAACATGTAAAGCAATAAGAACTCCAACATTTTATTGCACACGATTTAAATTATATATATATATATATATATATATATATATATATATATATATATATATATATATATATATATATATATATATATATATATATATATATTGTTACATTCTAATTTAAATATTTTAATATAATAGAAAACAGAAAGCTTGCCAACACAATATTAACCGTAAATTCTTCATCCATATGAAATAAATACAGAGTATAATAATTTACTGTATTATTCTTTTATATTCATTTTAAACATCATATCATTAGATATCCTCGAAAGGGAGATATGTGACTCAGTGTTTTAGTATTCATATACCTCACTTTTCATTCTTTCTTAATTAATACACTTTTATTTACCGCTAAGCGCATTTTATATTCTAAGCAATACATTTATTATTGACCGAACATTGTGCTGGCTTCTCCAATGCATTTAACACTATCAGGATATCAAGTATTTATATATGCACAAAAGACGGTAAATAATCTACTACTTAACGATGAAGAATTTAAATATATGCGGTCGAAAGTTCCCTCTCACGAATAGTCAAAATATCATAATGTATTCATGAAGAGTCGAAATCAAAGTTATAATAAACTTCACACGAAAAGGGGGAAATAAACATTATCGAAAAGAGACGAGAAAAGCAATTTTGCATTGCGAGAAAACCCAAGTAACGAAGTACAAAACTCTCAAAATAACACACAGCCAACTCGAACTCTTTTCCCAAATAAAAGCGAACGAAGAAGAAAACTCCAATATTATTAGTATTCATGACACTTCCAGCACCCCCAGTTGCATGCATTTTGAAGTGTTTATGAAAAGCGTTATTCACCAGGAACTTTCCGTCACCGATACCTCTCAATTTTGCATTTTCGTGCGGTTGAAATCGATTCACAACTGGGACAAACTCACGCCAACCTCCAGTATCGGAAAACAAATAGTGCCGGAAGCGGATTTCGACCGGGCTCGCCAAAGTTCCAGGTAAACCTGTGAAATGTGATAGATGAACTTCGCCACAGTTCTGCTTTCGATTTGATTATTGGCGGAGATCATTCATTACCACTCGCTTTTCCTCGTTAGCAAAATGTCGCTTATACTCAGCCAATGTGTAAGATGTCCATCAATTATCACTCGCCAATTCTGTGACGCCCTACAAAGCGTAGCCAAGGCTAATCTCGTTAAGATAGATATGAGATAGATGAGGCTCGCTCTCCATCATAACTGTATCGATGCAGAGAATGGATGAGAAGTCGCTTTGTCCAAGGAAGAATTCCAATCGATTTGGTCTATCGGTAGAAGGATGATTAGAATCATGGAACCTGTCATGAGAGGAAATGGGTTCAGTTAATATTTATCTATTTGTTTCTAATTTGTGGGAACGATAGAAGCTTATGAATTTGAGAGTTTGGAATAAATGACCTGTAAGAATTGCAAAAATCGAGTATCAATCATAATTTTGAAATTTGCGTAGATACAAGTAATACGTTATTGTGGGTTTTCAATAACTGGAATGCTTCAACTGCACTAAATTTGAATTAAAATTCGGGGTAATAAATAGAATTAGTTGACAATAGTATTATGATCGATTACTTATAAATAAACATAATTTATAAATAAATATGATTTTATAAATGTCGCATTTGCATCTTTCTTTTACATAAAAATTATGCCGTTTAGAATGATATTTTGCTTAAAGTTTCATAAAGAAAGATGTACATGTCATATACTTGTTCTAAACGTTCTCTTTATTTTGATATCCATCCAATTTTTTATGGTTTCTATTGAATTTAATTCATTTTTAATTAATTACTTTTGTATTTTACTTAGCTTAAAGATTGAACTTGTAAAACCACGGTAGCTCAATGGGCTAAATTCATGTGACGTCATACTAAAATGATAAAAAGCAGGGAATTAAGTTTCGTTATTGAATTTTCTTTTTATCCATATAAATATATTTCGACACATAACAATACAAAAATAATTTTATAATGACATTTATACGTATTAGAGCATATTAAAAAATATTTAAAAATAAAACTTTTATGCATAGTGTGCATTTAGACATATTTGATGATTAATATTTGAGCTCTATAAGAGAAATATCGCTTGATAATTGATTCTTAAAAATTAGATTTCATGGAATTATATTAAAAAAATCCTGATAGAATAGTCGTATACCTTCTGAAGGGAAAATTATCTTCGTAAACTTAATGAATCGATATTTAAAAATGTTTCAAGATTTTGCTTAAGATACGTTCTTATGTAGACATATTGAGAAGCAAATTATGCATGCTTATAGAAGATATATTTACGTTTATATTGCATTACATTATAAAACATTAGTGCATACTGTAAGAAAAAAAATAATAAATGACATTTATTCTTTTACCACACCCACACATTTCAAATTGTAGATTCTTAGAACACAATTATAAATAATTCTTACAATAGATAAACATATATTTATTAACTAGTTATGATTTAATTTGCAATATTTACTTATTACTACACGCAATACTGATGGGAGGCCAGGAATTGTTCATTGCTTAGAAATTCTCCCTTGCTTTCTAGAGATTTTTATACTAGTCCCCCTTGACCGGATGTTGCGAAATTCCTTCGGTGGGGAGTGTCAAAGTATTCCCGCGCTTTTCTGAGTTCAGTGAACGCATTGTTTTCACGACATGTAGAATTACGCGGGGAGTTTTGTCCAATCAGATGTGAAATTCAGGGGACGGCAAATAGTCCGGCTCCGGGATTTTGGAGTGATGGGGTGCAGAATAAAAGGTAACGAACCCGAATTTTCAGTGGAACTCCACACAACTCCAATGGTCTCAGAGCACAAAATACTTAGGATTGACTCTAGATAAAAAACTCACATGGAAATAACATATAATTCAAACGCGAGATAAATTCCGGAGAGCTCAAAGAGCTATTTTCCCAATAATAGGCCGGAATTCTGAATTGAATATGTACAATAAGTTGCTTCTCTACACTGCCGTTCTACGTCCAATTTTGACTTATGGATCACCTGTGTGGGGCTATGCCGCAGATTCTAATATTAAAATTCTCGAGGTTGCTCAGAACTCGTTAATAAGAAATATTGTTAAAGCTAATAGATATGCCAGAAATATAAAAATTTACGAAGATATTACAATTCTACCTTTCAAAGCCTACATTCAAAAGCTGGCTATCTCTCCTTTTTTAACAATTTACCCAACATCAATAATGAAAATGTTAAAATGCTTAGTAATTATATCCCAGTGCCTGATCTCAAAAGACCTAGGAGAATCCTCCTAGACTCTTATAATCCCCCCTAACAATTAATTTAGTCACTCACCCTGTGGCGAGTGACGACTTTCATTGCTAAATTTTCATTTTATTTAATTTTTCATCTGCATTTTATTTAATTTAATTCCTTTCACTTCTTAACTTTTTTACTTAATTGCAACCCCACACAGGCTAGATTACTAGACCTCTCCTTTGACTTGTACCAACGTATCAGTGCAACCAATAGAGTGCCTACTCTCACAGTGTGTGCCATTGACCAACCACAACAGTGCTACTCAGACAAATCAGGACATTCCCGCCGAAACCGTATCCAAGAACACAACTCAGATTCTGTAACCACGCCTTCTTGCCACATTCGACCTACCAATCAGGACACTCTCTCCCAGGCAGGCCCAATCACATCAGGCCACAAATACAATCTAGACATGGGATGGAGGAACGCTTCGCGTTCCGTTTCCCAGAGACGCCCAGCATCCTTTTCAGTGGAGGATCTCTCCCAACCACAGGGACTGCGCAGCTCTCCTCAAAGCTCAGTTTCTTTTATTATTTTTTTTTGTAAAATTTAATTTTTACTTGTACATCAATAAATTTAACTGTATCTTAAAAGTAATGAGTAATTATTTGAAGTAATTTTATTTTATTTAACATTGGCCATGATGCGATTTACGAATACCGAGCCTGGTTTACTTAAACAAATAATTTCACCATAGCCTCGCCTTAATATATAGAATTCATGGTAAAGAAAACGAAACAGTTTTCATTTTTCATCTTCTTTTACTCTTTTTAGAGAAAAAAAAATCAATTCTATATATCGCCTTATACATTTTTCTCGAAGAATGGGCCGACTCCTTTGCATGGCCTTTAATGTCAAAAACCTTCTGCTCCGTTCGCGAAGTTTGAGAAAGCTGGTTGGTGAGAAATATTCTAGCTGCTGAAACCTAGGTGTTACAGCTGCCAACACAGCACATGGGGCGCGCGACGCAGGAAGAATAAAAATTGCAGGTTTTTACCACGTGTCATTCTTGGCTTTGTTTTGACGGATGCCAATGTCCAACTGCATTACAGCGCCATTTTTATCCACTGTTTCACTGCATCGTTTAAGTGACAAACTTTACTATCTATGTAAATAATATTCATTATTGATTAATGTACTTTTTTTCCTTGATAAATTTTAGACCTTTTTTTTCTTATTTTAATTTTATGTAAAATATTAAGTCATAAATAAATGACCTTTAAATAAGAAAGACTTTAACAATAAAAGTGTTCACTGGAAATAATAATGTATTAAATCTTATAATCATATAGTTGAGAGTTAAATTATTAGATTAAAATAATTAAAGTAATATATTATATGTTTCATTTCACTCTTAATGTTTTAAAACAAGAATGTGGAGAAAATAACTTTTACAAGAATATAAAATCAAATACCGTGTAAATATAGATACATGGGGGCATGTGACGATAAAATTAATGATAATATTAGGTAATAAAATAAAGTCCAGTGGTTGAGTGATAGTGTATCGCGTTTCCACGCCACAGGTCCGGGGTTTAAACCCCGTCTAGGTGAGATCGACTCAGTCTTGCATGCCTTCAATGGGTTGGTAACTATGCGTGTTTGAGAACTAAACACTGGGGTTTCGCGTCAGACTGATCACTTGACCGAAACATCTGCACATGCACCCAAGCGCCTAAGGTCACGTAAACTGAGGTAGACATACTAGGCCTTGGCCCTCATGAGCTGTCGCGCCAATGAATTCAATTCAAATTTTAAAATTATGCATCAGTACATTGACTGGCTAATAATTTTTAAATAGAAAACTGAATTTTAAATGAAGTGATATGCATAAGAAAATGAATTTACAAGCAATTTGTATAACTACTTGAAAATCTTCTTCGCACACATGTTTCTCTGATTAAAAAAAATAATCTTGAAAATCTCCTGCTTGAAAACGCTAATAAAATGAAATTAGAAAGCGGTGAGGCTAAAAATTTTTTATAATTCAATAATATGGTTTATAAATTGTTAAATATTTTCGGATATCTTAGGAGTATTTTTGCTTGCAATCTAAAGCAAAATATTGAAATCTTTCAAATACTTGATTATTTTTTATAGTTCAGTATGAAAATTTAATTTTATTATTATACATACACATGCAGAATCTTAAATAGTTTAAAAGGTCAAGAATTATTATAATATATTTTGTGTGTGATGCACAAGTTTTAATATGTATCGTGTTTTTCTTTACTTTCAATAAATGAATTAAATAATATTGCGTTACAAAGAACTGTATACAAAATATATGTATAGTTATAATGTTCTTCCTCCAAGATAATACATTTCTTATGTATTTTTCTTTAGTTTATATTACTGATATTAGTTTTTAGTTTCTCCATCTGTTTTAATTTTATCTTTCAACAGTGTATTTAATATTGAGATAAATTACAATAGTCCATTAAAATCAAATTAAAATTACTAATTCATCCAGTGCTGTCATTGTAACAACTGTAACTTCTAGAAGTTCTTTTCAAATAACATATAAGGAGCACAAACAAAAATGGCGCTCACATAATCCCTGTGCCGAAAGATGAAATGGACTTGGTCATACGTTAAAATTTTTCTTCTGCGCGACCGTTTCTCAAAATGAAAGCCTCTGTCTTTACCTTGCCCAAACTTGATCTTTTCAGCTTCTTCTTTTTTCCTTTTCGAACAAAACCATAATGGACGTGCTGGACTGAAGAATAGAAGAAATATTTATTACGAAGTTATAAAAATGATTCAACAAATAAAATTATTGGAAATAAACTTTTCTCTGCACTAGGAGAATTACAGTGTGGTATATGTCTTTGAAGAGGTTACTTAACTAAGTAACGATTTCATACATTCATTTGAAACATTTATTTTTTCGCAATATTTACCGTTTTTAATTGAAATACAGAATTGAATTAATTGAATTTATACAGAATACAGTACTCAAATCCGCCGAGTAATTCCCAAAAGGACCTCACACATTCTACAGTACACATACACAACTATCAGTGTCTAAAATACAAGTTTGTAGCATGTTATTCGTAAGCACTCGCTCGTCCTACACTACAGCCGAAGTAATAACTAATCGCTAGTTGACTCTTCAACGGTCAAATTAAGACTATTTCAGTTTCGGTGAGCTACTCCTTATTTATACGCCTCAAGGATATTTCGAGAAAAATTTGCTTTCGTCATAGACGTGAAATTAGTAGATTTCTCCAATAAATTCCAAAAGATTCCATAGAGTCAGAAACTCACCGAAAATGGTCACGAAGTCGCCAAAAATGATGCCAACTTGGTTTTAAAATCAAGGTTTTGCCGTTTTAATTGAATAGACATTATAATTTAAGGAACAATATTGCTTGTGAATATTAGAATTTGAATATAAAATAAATGCAACATAAAGAAATAAAAACGTATTATATATACAAAATACAGATATAAATTACTTACACTATTTTAAGTATTATTTACAAAAAAATTGTAACAAAACACATGATTAAGTTTAGAAACAAAGGTAAAATCACCTCAAAAAGATTCCTATTTGATGGAATGGAAATTTTAAATGCATCAAAAAAGATTCATTTCTGATACATAACAATTCATTCGAAAAGGAAATGGGATGATGCAACAGTTTCAACATAATTTCTCGTGTGACATGCCTTGAGTAGAAACAATTAGTTCTGGATCAATAAAGTCAACTTTTTTCACATGTAACCTGTTCATTTCTGTTTAAACATATTGATTGGATAAATTTGCATTTTATTACTGCCTTTGATCATACCTACCTTTTGCAATTAATTGTTGTAAACAAGAGTTTGTATACACGGGAGATTTAAATATTTTATTAAAATTCTTTTCACGCACCTGAATTTTAAAAATCTAGTGAATTGTACACTCATGGACAAAAAAATTAGCACACCAAGAAATAATTGCGGAATCGTAACGAAACTTGGCATGGTGGTATATATCGGAGAGATATGCAAATGATTCGAAATACAGCGTGATTGCGCATTACGTATAGCCGGTAGAGGGCATTTAACGTCATTCTCCGTGGAGTATAAAACAAGTAACCAAAGCGTGTTTGAGTGTGCTGAATCGTTTACGAAACAATAGCTGAGGTAGACATGTCATTACGCCGTTTTCGAAGACAATATGAGCAGCTGTCGCAGTTTGAGAGGGGAGAGAATCATCAGCATGATGGAAGCTGGGTGGTTAGCTATGCAAGTAGCTCGTCATTTAGGCTGCTTTGATTGTGTTGCGAGGAGGTGTTGTAACCAGTGGATCCAAGAGATGCCATTTACATGAAGACCAGGCTCAGGACACCCTCGACAGACCAGTCATCAAAAAGACCCACCACATAATAAGAAATGCACGCTTACATCCAACTGTTTCATCGGCCGCCATCCGGGCACAAATAGTGCCTTCACTAGGGGGATTTGGGATCGCGGCACCCATTACGTGTGCTGCCATCGACGCCTCCATTTAGAGTTGTGCCTCAAACGAGGAAGCTGGACTGCAGCGGAATGAAACCAGGTCGTCTTTTTTTTTTAGCAATGAATCCAGATTCAATCACAGTGGTGATGACATTCGTGTGTGGAGACACCGTGGTGAACGCCTCAAATTTGCATTTGCTTTACAACGACACACCGCTCCCACAGCTGGTGTGATGGTATGGGGTGTCATTGCCTACAGTACACGATCACCCCTTGTATTGATCCGTGGTACCATGACAGTCCAGCGGTATGTTCATAACATCCTGCAACCACATGTGTTGCTATTCATGCAACGGCTTCTAGGAGCCATTTTTATACAAGACAATGCTCAGCCCCACACAACAAAGGTGTCAAAAGACTATCCTCGCATTGTTCCTACCCTTCCTTGACCTGCCCTATCCCCAGATTTTTTTCCAATCGAGCATATCTCGGATCATTTGGGACGGCAAGTTGGGCATCCCATGAGTTGAACGAACTAGAGGCACGGTTACTGCAATTATAGAACGAAATGTCTCAAGACATCATACATAACTTTTATGCATCAATGCCCGATCGTATCACATCGTGCATTCGTGCTAGAGGGGGTTCAAAGGGGTATTAAATCCTTCGTTTGTTTGCCTTTTTTCTCTGAAATACATGATCATTTATTTATAATTTTCTAATAATTTACTCATATCAAAGTAGTCAGTACGTATGTAAAATTTCGTTTCATTTTGACGACTCCATCTTGGTGAGATAATTTTTTGTCCATGAGTGTAGAATTTAAGATAAACGAAACTTTTATAAACTTTTCTACGGTTAGTTTTTAACATGGGTGTAATAAATGTAGTTTCTGAAAGTTATACAAGAAATTCGTCTTATTTATTTATTAGATTTCTTATAAGGGCTTTAATTAAGGATATCTTATGCATTTTATTTTGTTCTGATAAAGTTTGTTACATTCAAATGATATTAAATTTTTCTAAATACAATTAAACAAAAATTATTTACAATTATATTATATTCATTATAAAAAATATTTTTTAGGTTTCTGCATTTGAAGCTCAATATGTCCGGGATTAAAAAAAGATAAAGTTTTAATGTCGATGGAATGTAATTCCCTTCACTCTGAAAAATAGAATATATATTTTAAGTATAAAATATAACATAGGTGACACCACATAAATGAGATTATTTGTAAGCATTTAGTATTTTTCAGGGAAAATAAATGTTTTTAATCGTTTGTAACCTGCTGGACATGCACTTGGAACCAGCGTTTCTCAAACTGTGGGGCGTGCCTTCCTAGGGGGTATAACCTTACGTCGGGGGAGACGGGGGTGGAAGCTTTTCGAAAATAAATGATTATTTAGAAAAAAAATATTTATTTACTGAAAGGAAGCAAAACAAAATACATTCTGACATAATAAATAATAAAATACTTATTTACCATGATATACTTATAAAATTTACCAGTATTGTGGGCAATGTATTTCCTCATTAATTTATCAATACTGAATTAAGAATAAGTTTAATTGTTATTACTGACACCCATGGACTTATCACATACAATATTATATACAAAATTCAATACTTATCTTGATAATTTACGTGGTTTATAATTAAAGTCGTATTGTCGCTTTTTAGTATCAAAAGAACATTATTATTGCATTTAATGCAATGTTATTGTATGTGAGGGGGAACGATAAAATTATAATTGAAAGTTGGGTCGCAAATATTTAAAGTTTGAGAAGTACGGCTTTGAACTCATGTTTAAATAAGTTATATGTAATAATTAATGTTTGAATCCGTATTTTCATTCGTGAAATAGTATCATTTATACGATACAATCAGCATTTAATTAATCTTAAATGCGTTGCGCAATACATTTTAATTCTGAAATAATTAACATCCCACATCAATAAAGTTTTGACGAGTTATTGAAAATACAGGGTAATTTAAAATGAATATAGCGATTACATATAAAAAACGGCGATTACATATAAACGGCTATAACTATTTAATGAAAAAGAATTTATCGGCAAGATATATACCAGTGTATCTCAAACTGTCAGGCGTGCTCCTCTAGGGGGCCGTGATAATTGTATGAAGGGGGCGCGAGCCTATTGAAAAGTCAAAAACAAAATATTTAAAAAAAATACTTAATTTGCTGAAGGAAAACAAATAAAACACATTCCGGCATAATAAAAAATAAAATAGACATGTACACTGATATAATACACTTATAAATATATCATTAGTCAGCAATGAATTTTATAATTAATTTAACAATACTAAATTAAGGACAAGTTTAAAAATTGCGAGTGACCCCATGGGCTTGTCATATATAAAATTATATGCAAACACTAAGAATTTTATTTTGATAATAAGTACGGTTTATAATAAAGCCCTTCAGTGCCGATTAAAAACGACGCAATTTGCTCCTAAATGCCACCATTTAACACGTAGGCAAGCGCATGTGGTGTGTTGGGGGTGGGGTAGGAAAAGGAATAAACAAGCAAATCCTTTGAAATAAGTAAATCATTCGCAACTATCAAAATTCTTTTATTGCATTCCAAAGCCTTCGGATAATTTTCTGGATAGCATTTCACGGTCAAGATCCTACTTTGGAAAGACGTATATATACGTCCAGAAAATTAATGATTTTGCTGAGAGAGACGTTTATATGCGTCGGTGGCCCATAACAGGTGAAAGGCGTATTGTAGTTTTAGTGTTAAAATATAGTATTTTTGAATTCAATACATTGTTGTTGTATGGAGGGGGGGATGAAAATGATGATGAGATAGTGGGTCGCGTACATCGAAAGTTTTAGAAGCACTGCTATACACAGAATGTTGACGGAATTTCAAAATTTTGTATACATACGGCATAGATGTCCATGTTACTTCTCTTGGTCACACGGACAACCTCTAGGTGGTACTGCATTCCATGGCATTCGTTTTGAAGCATTTATGTAGGCACGGACGCAAGCGCTTTACAAATTCTTTGTATTAGTTTTTCAATTGTTCCCATAAAAAATCGCACCATCTGATTGTCTCAGTACCAAGAGCAGAAGATATAATCGACCTCTCAACTTCGACAAATCCAACGCTTTGGAAGATGTTGGTTGAAAAATTTGCGAAACTCTGCACCTCCCTTAATGGGTGAGGGGGGAGGGGTGCTCCATTTTGCTAAGGCTGAGGCATTAACTATAGCTGAAGCATGTTAAGGTAAACGTATGATGTAACACACCACAGAAGAAAAGTACCGTTCAATTTAACTTTCAGTTGTCTGTGTGACCAAGGGAAGTCACATAGAACATTTATGACGTATGTATTCAAAATTTTGAAGTTCTGTCTGAGTGTTTTGAAATTCATTCAGTGAAAATCTTATCAATAAACTGTTTTCCATTGAATAGTTAAAGCCGTTTGTAATCACTAGATTCATTTTGACTTACCCTGTATATTCTGTATGTGTTTGCTTAATTATCATGTCAGAGTTGTGTAATTGACTCCTTGCATCTTCTAAGGTTATATTTTTTTTTAAACTCGCGCTTGAAGCAAATTCACAATATTGTTTTTGTGCAAGACTTGATTTTTAAAGCACGCATATAAACGAATTGTATAACTAATAAAATTTATAAGGTGGAGGAGTACTTTATGAAACAGCATAGATTCAATGTGTGTGAATACTGTTTTTATATTTGCAGTTGATGTCCACATAGAGTTTTTGTTTACAGTTGGACAGCTTCAGGGATAGATACCAGATACAAAATGCCTTGGATATTGAAGAACACCTCCAGCATGACCTTTTTAGAACACACTTAACGGAATTTCTGCTTGCGGGGAGATTGTGAGGATTTCCAAGTTGTCGATGTTTTCTTTTATGACAGGTCGTATAAAAAACAGAATTTCTCGCCTCCAGAAACAATTTTGCCGTGTAGAGAAGGATCTTTGTAAACAGGCCAGATTCAGTGTCCCGCCATTTCCATTCGATTTCCCTTTTTGTCTTCGTTTAACATGTCGGGAACGATGTTTTGAAACACCCTAAGCATGTTAAGATTCGTTTTCAATATCCATTGACATGTGGCCTTGTCTATTCCAACTTACTCTGCTGCATTCCGCTATTGTTTGAAGCCCATTTTTACGTACAGCCACAGAAATGTTTGGATGTTTTCAATGGTGTGGGAAGTCTACGGACGTCCAGAGCATTGATCGTCTTAGACAATTTTCCTGCCTTCTCTGAAACGTCGATGTCATTCAAAAGCTTGCGTCCGTGATTATTTGTGACTTCCGTTCAGATGCTTCAACATTTAGTAAGTCACCGGGCATTTTTTTTCAAGTGAACACAAAAATTTATATTCATTTTTTGCTCAATAAACATCATTTCTCTTAACCACCAATTCTTGAATGCATATGCTTATAAAATACGACACCGTGACAAGCCACCGACCCCTAGATTTAGGAGAAATCTCTTTCTGAAAAAGGGGAAACGTGCAGCAACACAGAAACGTTATCATATTCGCTCTACCGTCAAAGCGTTTTACATTCGAGTCTCTGTCTGAGAATATATAAATCCTGCCATCTGTATAAGGTTTTTAATGATGTATAATAAATACACGTTTTTGAGTTATAATGTAAATGATTTTCATTGTATTTTGAAAGAGGATTTCCTACGGAAATTCTCAAATCTGCTTATGGTCGATTTCAATTCCCTCCTTTTATGAGATAATTAACTTATCCATCTAATGGAAATTTAATTGATATACTTCTTACAATTGATAGGAAATTAGTATTTTATTTCATAGTTTCTTGAGCTGCTTTCGAAGAAAAACCAAACATATATTTGAGTTAGGATTTTAAATCTGAAATTTTCTAATAAAATGAAAAAAAAATACTTCTCTTAGAATGTAAACATTATAGTTAAATACGTGGAATAAATTATCATTAATTTTCGAAAATCTTTCGAAAGCTTAAAAAAAAGGCCTTCTCTGTATTGTTCAAAATAGTTGTAAAAACTTTTCAAATGGAAGTTTCACTTGGTTTTGTACAAAGACAGTGGTTTTTTTTATATGTTATATTATTACAAATATGTATTGAATTTTTTTGAAAAATATGCGCGCTGTATGTCTAGTTAAATATCTTTATTTCTTGAAAAACATCATTTTTCCATGTGTGAAACATGGAACTTATATTTTTAGAACAATATTTATGTTCTAAAGTAAAGTCTGCAAATTTTGTTACCCTAAAATTTATAGGAATTAATACCTTTGTCTTGCTTTTTATATTAGTAAATTTTAAACTAAGATGCCAACATAGAGTTAGGTAATTGTATATTCGTATTTAAACATGATTTTATAATATATATGACGCTATTTCATGGGAATCAAAACATTTTATTGGTAAAATCTTGTTTTTAGTCGTTGAAAGATTGAGACTTCTTAGTATGTTGGTTGCACGCATTGATTTTTAAACATATAAGGCGAAAACACAAAAAGCCCAAAGCAAACACTTGCGCGCTTACACTAAAAGACACAAAAAAGTTTCTTGGTCAATCCGGAGATATCAGCTTTTATATCTTACTCAATTGGAAGTTTTTAGGATTATATATTTCCATTAATAAATTTTGTGATTGATCAAAGTACGTGGAAGATGCAATATTGCATTATCTTGTTTTGAAAAGCGCAAAAGTGGCAGTTTTTTAAGTGATAAAATTGTGCTCAAAAAGTATTTTACTCGCTGGCGGATGGACTAAAATTATTTATCACACGAAGTCTTTGAATGCTCACGAGCATTATGAATTAAATAAAGTAACCCCCAAAAAATTAAAGTGGTTATTTATTATACGCATGGGAAAAGTATACCAGGTATTTATTTAGGAATGCAAAGTTAAGAAGATTTCAAAACTCATGCTTATTGTTTTTTTGTAAATACGTGACGATTTCCAAAAGGTTTATATTTAAATTATTTGTCAAATAATTTTCATGACTTTTTAATTAAATCAGAAATAATATTGCCTAATACACGAGAAATCAAATAGCATCCAGTTATTAATGGAGAAAAAAATGTTTTTGTTAAGAGTCAGTATTAAAAATTTATATTTTTGCGAAATGTTATTTCTTGAGAAACTTTACCATATTTCATCGCACAACATTTACTACTTTACCACCAAATTGAAAAAAACATATTGAAATATCTGCCAAAAAATCCGACGTATAGCACAGTTTTAAATGAAAAAAATAGATCAAAATTTACAATGGGCGTTACGCGCCAAGTATAAAACTAGGAACTTCAACAAAAAAAAAAAAATAGATGATGATAGAAAAAAAAATTAGACTTTTACATACATCGAAATACTGTTTCTTTAATAGAAATGACATTACTTCTGAACTTAAAGGATTGTAGTTCTAGAAATATACAATTATTTTCTAATGCTTAGAGTAATACATTGAATAAGTGACTTCAAATATAAGAGCATTGCAAACGTACATTTCCGGTTTCTTCGTAAGAATAAGGAGTTCGCGTTATGCGGCGAAAATACCTAAAAATTATAGCTTGGAAGTGTGCAGGTGCGTTTAATAGTCTGGGTTTTTCAGTTTACTTTTAAGTTTGTTTGACTCATTTTCAAAATGCTGTAGAATAAATGCTGTCCTCTTTTTTTTTACATTAAGTTGTTTGAATGAGTTAAATTTTTTAAGATTGTAAAAATGCAGTTTTAAAATTTTTCAGCAAAAAAAAGCGTTTTATTAGTAAAAAAAAGGTGTTTCTCTGAAATAACTCATAGGGTAAACTAGGTAAATATTAATATCAAAACACTTAATTGAAAATATACTGCACTAAAACATTTTTCATTCTTCTGAAGTTAAAATATTTCACACTTTAGAATTTGGACTTTCAAATAGTTTATGAACAAACCTCTAACTCTCTCTTATTGCTGTGTGTATGAAGAAGCTACAAAAAATTTCCGCACTTTCTTACCTTTGATAAAACCTTTCAGTAATATGGGCCGGATTCATTATAAAAATGGTAGGAGAAAATATCATCTCTTAATTTTGCCTTTCTAAACGGAATTGCATTTTTATATAAATTACGTGTTTGACAAATGAAATAAAGCAAATTTAAACCTTTTTTTTTTGAACAAATTGCATCACAAAAAATGTCTATAAGCCATTATGTTTAAATTTAAAAAAAAATAATTAAATGATATAGAACTCAGATAAAGAATTAATTTAAAACAAATTATTACAAACTTAAAGAAAGACCACATTTAACGAGAACTTGTCCTTGTATATCTTACGCTGTATTCCTTACGATAGGAGTCATCCTCTAACTCGACACATTCTCGATAGAACCAAGATGAATATAAGTGCCACAACAGTCCACCTATTTTTGTCTTTTATTTTCACCATAATAGTTGGCACCACAGATAGGACAAATGCAGGAAGCATTCATTTTTTCTTATCATTTGCTTTTGCTCTGAGTTTCACCCTTACACCTTTTCTACGACCTCCGTTGGCAACTCTTTTCATGGAAGCTAGATTTTCTTCACCTGTCAGCTCTTTTGCAACGTTCTTACGTCTTCCGCAATTTAAACAGGTTGGTTTCCGTGTTGGAATCGGATCTTGCTCCTCCAAAATTATGCTGCTGAATGTGGGAACCCAGTAGTGACAATAGAAGAGCCATGTAATTTTATCCAAAATATTGTAAAAAAGAGGTTTGTAGAAGGAAAGGGTACTCAAATGATGTGTAGGACGAGAGGTCAGTTCAGGAGTAGGGTTGGAACGCATTGCTTCATCAAATTTTGGTACTACCCATATTAAACTTTATCTTACTGCTCATATTTAATCTACTGGCTTTATTCAATAGTTGGCATTACTGCTGTAGAAGGGAGAAAGTACAAAGCCACTCACTTCCAAACCGGATACTACACTCACATAAGAGTACAGACATTTATTTGCTTAAAATTAATTATAAACTGTAAAATCCGGCGTATAACGCGCACCCCTACTTTCAAGTAAAAAATCTATACGGCTTAAGTATAACACGCACCCAAGAAAAATTCACTGAGGAAAATGTCCATATCAAAGTTGCAAAAAATTTTTTCCAGTCTTCTCCTTTCAACAGTCACGACAAAAATCTATACGGAACTTTATCACTAACCTTCTGAGTCGTCTTTTTTAGGGAAATTTAATTCCCTACCTATTTCCAATCAGCTCCAAAAAGAGGACGGGATTCCTTGTTATGTAGATTAGATAAAGTATTTAAGTCAAACGGAATAATAAAGTTAGAGCAGTAGGAGAGAGAGATTGAAGCAGTAAGTTATAGTGAAGTTAAATTTATTATTGAAGATTTCTTGTTAAATAATTTAATCCCAGAGAAAAGCTGAGCTGAACTGAAGTGTGGTAAATATTAATTAAAGTCTCATTAAAGCTTATTATTACGAGTGAGATTAAAATTAAATGTTCAATAAGAACATTAAATATAAATCTGGGATCTCTTATCGTGGTAATCTCTGCGTGATCGATATTCTCGTTAAATATTTAAGTTAATTTTAAGGACATTCCCTTTAAAACCTCGTAATACTATTTAGATATATTTGTTAATAAGTCTTTGATTCTATTTGGGAAAGATAACCAAATAAAGAAAGTTATTTATAAAAATGGCTACTGGCTCTTATCTGACTCCTATTTATTCTCGTTCTCAAAGTGAGGTCCAAGGTGACCTTCACAAGTTTTTTGGTATAGTCGCCATATAACGCGCAGCCCCTATTTTAGGACGAAACCTGAAATATATGTGTGTAAAGATCTTACTTTTTAAGTTAATTACTCGAGCTTTGTTTCAAGCTTTAGAAGCTTTAGAAAAAAATAGTATACTTCTATAACTATGTGTCATTTAAGTTCATTTGAAATGTCCTTTCTTTTAAATAAACAGCATTTCCATATATCTAGTAATCTAATTTTATTTCTATTATCATGTCTATTTTTAAAACGCTCATTTTTATACCCGGCGTATAAAGTGCCCCCGTAAATTTCGATTTAATTTTTTGTGTTAAAAGTGCGCGTTATACGTCAGATTTTAAGCATATATATATATATATATATATATATATATATATGCGTTTTAATATTAATGAAGGTAACTGAAATATAACAACAACCTCAATTTGAAGTATCAGGTAGATGTACTTACATTAGAAACGATCTGTTTGCACTTCTGTTTAAGCCGCACAACAACACAAACCCATTACACAGTGACCGTGACACTTGAGCATTGCCAATCCCGCAGTATTAAAAACTGAAAACCATAACGAGTAATATGGGAATTTGCTTAAGGTTATTTTCCACTCATGTTAAAGCATCGGACCCGAATTTGGAAAATTTTTTACAGATATAAAAGTACTGAAACATTAATATTATATTATAGCTTCACTATCGTGTAGAGAATCTTTTATTTTATCATACTACTCATTTTTATCCGAGTTGATGCATTTTTTCTATTATAAAATGTGTTTGATATTTTTCTCCTATACCGTAATGCTAAATGAGTTATCCCTTTACGTGTCAAAAGGAAAAACTACTTATTTATGAAATATTTTGAAATTAAAAAAAAAAAATATTATAATCAAATGCATGAGTTGCAATGTCACAAAGTTTTACAAAAATTGAAGTATTATTTCTGTCCACGAAAATGTGCTCCGCGTTAAGTTCACGCTTTTGTGTATACGGTGAAAACAGCCTTAAATGTGCTAATATTTTCCGAGTTTACCCTATACCTTTTTGGTATCTGTGTGTTGCCTGTTCATATATAGATACATGTATAACAAGGTGATTATAATTAAAGCTGCGATTTCCAGAATGTCTTGTTATTGTCCAGAATGATCCTGAGACACTGGAATTTTGCTTGGTGAAGGAATACCTACCACATGTTTAAATTTACAATCCTACAACTATCGAACTTCGATACGTGCTGGAAGTCGTTTGTCTTTCCTTACGTGGCATAACACGTATTTATTAAAAACTACCCACATTTAGATACAATTTCCGGAAATGAAACACATTGTGTAAGCTTTTAAAAAAAAACTTTAAGATGCAGTTTATCCATCCTACGTTTTTCTATTAATTATCGTTTTCCTCCCTTCTTTTTGGTGTAACAATCTGCATGACATCAGTGTAATAATCCTTAAAAATACTTCCATAAAAATAGCATGCATGTGTGCTTATGAGTACTTTATAAAACAATAATTATAATATAAGTTTTATACAAACAGCAATTCACAGAACGTTTAGCTAGAGAAACCGTTATAGTTTTAATTCACAAAAACTATTGTTGAAAATAATAAACAAAAAAGCAGCAGAAAAGGAATGATGTGTTTCTTACAGTTCAAAAGACAACCTATTCACGACCTTTCTAAAAAACTACAAATAATAATAAGGCCACACTATGAAGAAGATAGGCGTTGGGGGTTAAAAAAAGAGGGTATTGAGCTGTCAAAACTCCACAATGAACCTCTCAACCGGAACCATAGAGGCGACCATAAAGAAGAAATTTTCTTTTCTTTTAGGTGATAAATCATCTTCCACGTTTATGTTTTATTCTCTAGTGAGTTGATTGTTCCTGTGCCCTGACGCTTCTTTTAATTTCTGTAAGATTTCCCCTAACTGTCTGGCAACGCCAAACCCGAAGTTTCTGTCCGACATTCCAGGACACACCAGCGAAGAGAAGCCGCAAAGAAAAATTATAAATATTTTACTTCTAAATTATTTTTTTTGCTGCTAATTGATAAGTGTATCTGATGTTGGCATTTATGTATGAGTAAATGTTTCAAATGTTTAAGGTCCTTTCACTATTTCGAAAAGGAAATAAAATCACATTGATGAAAAATTTACAAATTATATTATAAAAATCGATTCGAAACTTTTTTTATTGAAATCATTTGAGAAATTTCTGCAAAAAAAATTATTTCCATTTTTATTAACTCCTTATTGCCAACGGCGTATGCACACGCTTCTCTCAGTCATTGCGTTAGCTGCACTGGACGTATATATATGTCTTTCCGAAATACGGATACATTTTGGCTTTGATTTCAGTAAATATTATCCTAAAAGCCTTGGAATAAAATAAAACAGTGACAGTGTTTGTAAAGGACTTAATTTTTAGATAAGTATTTAATTGTTTTTAACTCGCCGCTTCACATTTATGTAACGGAATTTTCGAGCTCTATTTTTACCCACTTTAAAAGGTCAGAATAATTCGAAATTGTGCACAAGGACCAATGACAATACAATAATTTAATAATTGTGTTCTATTGTCCTGATCAGAATCATCAGGATTAATTATTTCCCATTTCTAGATTCAGCAAATAATTTTAGATCCCATTGCTAGATTTTGCGACTAATTCCAGATTTGGAGTCTAAAAGATTAAGTTACAACCTTAAAGCGAAAATACCAATGGGTATTCCAGATTTTAAAAAAAATAATGAAGCTTTACAGATTAATTCATCAATGAATAAATGATAGTTTAAAAAGATGAAAATATATGCTTTTATTGTATATCGAACTAAAAAACGAAAAATAAATTAAAGCTTAAAAAAAATAATAACTAACTAAAAAACCCGCGTTTATAGTTAATTGAACTAAAAAGTAAAAAAATAATTCTTGGTATAAAAATAAAATTATTAACCAGAAAATTAATGTCATTGTGGTAAAAGCGTGGTGTGATCGATAACAATTACTATAATTTCTTACTAGTTCTATTTCGAAAAGCAGAGCTAGTGTCAAAAGTAGTACAAAGCACACACACATTCCACGCTTTTACCACAATATTAATTTTCTCGTTAATCATTTTATTCATATATTAAGAGTTTTTTTTTACTTTTTAGTTTTATTCACTATAAAAGCGTGTTTTTTTAGTTTTTCTTTAATCTTTAATTTAATTTCTTTTTCTTTCTCTCTAATAAATCACACACGCGCGCCTATATGTAAAACGGTGGCATTGGTTCGCGTAACATTTAACTGGCAGTTAAGTGGTTGATACAGATATGTGAGTATCTCACTTATATATATAAAATGTATTTCGTTAAATAAAACAGTGGCATTGCAATTACAAGAAATGTAAACAAAAACTTTTTCAAAACTTTCATATTGTTAATAGCAGTGAAAACTTACTTTAAAAGCATACTTCTTAATATTATACAAAGGAAACACTACTGCGTTGAGTAAAACTAATATCATGTAGGGAATTAAGTTCTACGTTGCAGCAATTTAATGTACAACATAATTATTATATTATCCTTCAATTGAAGATATTCTTATTGATTTAGCTACCCCAATTACGATGAATGATTTTATGAGCGATTAGACATATTCTTGAAAAGACGAACTAACATTCAGTTTCTGCATTTTACTTGTGATAATTGAAATTTTAGAATAAAGAAATTTTAAATCAATTTGATTGAAACTTATATAATTAATGGCTAATGCCATTTCGAATAACAATTCAATATTATTAAATGAATACGTATTAAATATTTATTACATTCGAAAAATTAACTTGGTTTATTTTACTTAAAACATTTTGATTTATCTTTTAAATTCAACACAAATATTTTTTTTTTCATTTTAATTCTTTTTTTTTTTACATATCGAATTTTTACAACAAAAATACTTTAATCTGTTTTTTAAAGAAAAATTTAATTTGTGTTAAGAAAAACGATTGTGTTTTTTATTGAATAACACTCTAGATGAATATTACTTGTTAGTTTTAGTGGATGCCACAGACATATAAATTTGTTTTTATTACATAGTAATAACTGTCATACAGTCACTAAAAAGCTACAAAAAATTATTTCTTGCTAAATAATTTACTAGTTACAAACCTTCAAAGGAGAACTTATAATTTGTGTTAAAGTTCCCAATGGTTTAAACGATTGTGTTTTTTGGTGTCATTTTGTCGAGGCCGTAGGGCAAAGAATGTGTCTTCTGCAACACTCTGTACTTTGATCTCAACATCAATACAAAATCTCAATCAAGATCATATTACTTGTTAATTTTGTAGGATTGACATAATTATGGTCACATTTCGTTTTAACTAAGTCAGTTTTTAGCATAACACAGACATATAAATTTGTTTATTATTACATGTCAAAAACCACAATATTAGTATTATGAAGATTTACATAAAGGTTTTAAAAAGCATATTTTTAATGTTTATTATTTTGTGTTGAAAATTATAAAAAATAATAAATTATTAACACTTTCCAGCAAGATGTTTATTATCTTAAAAAAACTGTATTTTGTTCTAAAATTTAATATGTTGTTGTTGAATATATTGGCTGCTTATATATAAACACAATGAATTTTTAAAATAAGGTATAGGAATCAAATGTTTTCAATACATATGTTTCTTTTTAATAAAATTCAGAAAACAGGTCCATATCAAGAATCAAGAGTAATCCTACAGGACTGTAATAAAAGCATTAGGAGGAGTGTGTGTTTAAAATTATACTTAACATACCACTGGTTCAAAATGATTTCTTCAGTGTAGTCACAAAAATACGATATAAATTTGCGAGCATGTGAAAAGTGTATCTGCAGGCCTTTTAAAAATTGATTACTAGAAATGATTAGACATTTGGCTAAAAACACGTAACAAACTACAAACCTCAGAATTTAAAAACCCCTTGGTTTATATTGTTACTAGATTACCTCAAAAAGTTAGAACTTTCTTTTAAACATATTTTTAAATATTGCTGCTGCTCTTTATACTTTTCATGCAGTTAAAAACCTGGTTTGCGGGTAGGAAATGAGTTTAAAGTATAATTTAAGTATTTTGACTTCTGCATCAAAACATTCGATAAATATTTGAGGTTTTAAAAATATGAATCGATTGAAATGAAAAAGACAGTCAATTAAAAACAAGTTGGGACTAAAAGAAGGCTGTCAAAATTGAACAGATATTAACTGAATAAATTCTGTAAACTTACAAGAATATATGCGAGCCGTGATTGCTATTTTTATGAAAGGCAAATAATGTATTAGTCCGTCTTTCTGCAATGAGCGTGTGGACAGTTGCTTTTCGTTTCAAGTCAAAGTTTTACAGAAAGAATAAACAAACTTAAAATTTTTGTGTCACATTTTTCAATCAAGCCAGGAGTTCCGGAATGAGAAGTATACAGCACGGGGAGGTTGTCGAAGGCCCCAGAATCACATCTAGTTTCTTGGAGGAAAGCAGATCTCCCTGAAAAACTGTTGCCAGACGTTTGAGGGGAGGAGGACTTCAACGACCAGGAATCACCACGGCAGGACAAATTTTAGAAATGATTGTAGACGCCAACTAAGTTACTCATATCGACGGGTATCCGATTCATATCATGAAATGGCCGCACGCGCCTACATGTGGTTGCGAATGGCTGACTTCCTCATGTTCGTCTTTTCCGTGGTGCTGTCGGAGATAAATTTGTTTTTATGGACGAACATGTCATCGACACCTGGTTCAGTTGTATAGACAGCGTAGCATATCGTCTAAACCTCATTGAAAATGTGCTTTGGGGAGGCAAGATAAAACTTTCCACAAACAAGAACACCCTCATCCGTGCAATCACAAAAATCATCCACCGAGACATAGGGTGGACATGATTGGTGCCTGTTCCAGACGCAGACCATTTTTTTTTCTAATTTCTTTTGTACTTTCCAGAGACGAGTTAACAAGTTCCTTACTAGGTTCTCGCGTTCTAATAAATTTGCCGTCCTTAAATTGTCCAGCAGTAGACTTGGTGATTATGTCGAAATATAATAGGCAAAACCTTGTATGCCTCATTACCTTTTGTAAAGCTTTTCTGTCTTTGATATTGACCTCAAATTCTATTTTTCATAAAGTACAATCACTGATTCTAATATTAAATATTCAATCCTACCTTGTTTGTGTATTAAGTCATGAAGAATCAAGAATACTCTAATATTATTAAAATAAATCTTGTATTTACTTAAAAATTTAAGAAATTGCACTGGTATGAACCTTAACCAAACTCGTTTCTCTATATCCAATACAATCACTGATTCTTTATCAATGATAGCTTCTAATCACCACTACGTATCTTTATCCAAACTTGAACCATGAACTGTATTAACTTTTCTCTACTTGCCATCAACTGCCACAAACTGCCATCAATTTCCATACATTGCCATCTGATTTACTCTAAGTTCGGATATTTAAAAGCTTGTTAATTTGCATCTTCCATTCACACTTCACTTCTTGGATTTGGTTGGAAAAGAGTTGCCATTAATTCTGGCCCAAAGAACCCAAAGGACATGTTAAAGAAAAGACGCGTGAGCCCGTCACAAGTGTTATCCCTTTTAGTAAAAATTTGGTAAAATTTTCTTGAAAACAGCCAATTTTTCTAAAAGTACAATATTTATTTAAAAGTTTTTATGTATTTAAATATTTTTTCATTTATGTTTCTTCCTAAAAACACTCAATTTGTTTGAAAAATTCGTTTTATAAAAAATTGTTTCCAAAGTTAGGAAATCGCCTTAACTCATTACAATTCTTACAACTATAAATAAATGCATAAAAATATACTAGACAATGCTAAGAAATGTAAAAATACATTTCAACGTGCAATTATTTTATTTATATTTATGTTTAAAATATTTTTTGGTCATTTGGTTCATTAAATTAAACATCAAATCCATTCTTTTTCTATAAGAAAAATATGCATTAAAATTGAAAAAAGTAAAATAATCAATTTAAATAATGGAAACTACAAATATACTAAGTGAAATATGAAAGATGAATTTTTAAGACAAATGTTATCAAGAAAATTAGATTTCGCTACTACAAAATTAACAATTTTATGTCGATAACAAAAGCAGTTGATGATAATCTAATAAAATATAAGTAATATTACGTAATTTATTTGTCTTATACGCTCATTATAATTGCCAATGATACTTTTTAACATGCTTTTGTTAGCTTCATCTGTATGTGACGGAATCTTTGAACTCGATTTTTACGCATATTAAGAGAGCAGATTAATCCAAAATTTTGAACAGTTGTCAAGGAGCAATGGCAATTCAATAATTCAATAATTTTGTTCCATTTTTCTGAACAGGATTAACGATTTCCTATTTTCAGATTTGGCGACTGATTTCAGATTCCATTTACATATTTGGAGATTAATTTCAGATTTGACGACTAAAAGATTAAGTTACAAACCTAAAGCGAAAACGCACATGGTTAATACAAATACAACAAATAAAAAAAGTGTTCTTTGTGTAAGATTTTTTTTTACTTTTTAGTTTTATTTATATAAAAGCTTGTTTTTTTTATTTTTTAAACTATATTTTTTTTTTTCACCCATGTGCAAAATATTATCATTTCTATTATTTTTAAATTGTATAAAATATTATTTTTTTTAAATTAATATTTTTAAGTTCTCCTCACCAAGTGTCTATTTTCATAACTTATTTAAAAAAAACTACATGCTTTTAAAAATATTTTGCGAATCTGAAATTAAATTTGATTGATAAGAGGTCCATCTGGTCTTGAAAATCGTAATTATGCATTAAGCAATTTAAACCTAATGCACTGATGTGTTATTTATACACATTTATATTACTGCATGACATCTATATTACTACTCTTTCAAGACAATATTGGTTTTTGAGATTGCGATATATCTCTCAAGTGCAGCCTTCCTGAAGGTATATTCTGTGTTAAAATATTCATGTTTACATTCGCTGTATTTCATATTTGTGGTTAAAGATGGCGATGCAAATGCTTGGTTTTAGTGTAAACCTTATCGCAAATCCTTTATATTGGATCTTTTTCCCCACTCTAGATAGAGAAATTTAGGAAATATTTTTCAAGAAAGCATTTCAGCCTCAAGCATTTTTAATACCAAATAGCATTTACGTTATTAAAGAGAGTAAAATGAACAAAAGCTCACTAGTACCTCCAGGGTTAAGTATGCATCGGGGTTTTACACAGCAGTTATTAATCTTAAACAGGTCAGAATTTGTGTCAAATCTTTGATGCCCTTCTTTCTTTGTACTTGGGGGTTCCACCGAGAGCGTAAAAAATATTTTTCTTTTGTAAAAAGCGCCATAAATAAAAATATTCTGATGTCGAAAGTAATTGCTTTCTTTGCTTAATAGGGAAAATATTCTCGTGGAATATTTTTATCCTTTTATTAATCATTTCTTAGCTTTCGTCTAAAACCATGCCGTGAAAATATTTTGATCTTGTTTCCCAGATGAGGGGGGGAAATAATAATTTTAAATTACGATACTAGGTTCTTTTATGCGAGAAATTTTATGTTTGAGGAAGTGGAAGTGTTTTTTGAAGAAGGCAACAGGGGGTACTATTGTTAAGGGGAACAGTTGAAATTCTTCAATAGTGTGCCTAGTGCATTAAAAAAAAACTTCTTACCATTAAAGATAATATGAAAAATTTGTACCTGTATTTTATTGATAAATCTCTTAACTATTAATAAAATTGTGAGGAAAGATATACAAAAATAATGCATGCTTTGATTTTTTAATTCCATTTATTGATATTTAATAAATTATGGTTAATTTTTAATAATGAAGAGTTCAACTTTCTGGTACAGTCATTTAAAAAAAAAACTGAAGCATTTTTAACCCAGAGATGTAAGATAATTATTTATTTACGAATGACTGAAAACTATCTATAGATGATACTTTTAGAAGAACTTATATGTGTAATAGGACCTCAAAAATATTATATATATATATATACATAAACCAATTATAGAAATATATATTTCATTCTCATTAGAAATCAGTTTAAGCCTTACTCAGTTAATTTTAGCTGTCTTGTGTCGAAGATCCTTATCTGAATTCAAATCTATTTTTAAATTAAAAATATTCTAATGGTTATAAAATCATGTGTTTAATATATATTTGTGATAATTTTATTGGAAATTCAAATGCATTCTACAAATGCACAACTTTTTTTATCTTAAAATTTAGTATGTGAAACCATTACAATAATAGAAACAATATAAATAATTTATTTTACTCCAATTAAAGATGATTAATTCAGATATAAATTAAATGTATTGTTTTTTTTCTCTCTAATGGGGCTGCGGATTGGTATGAAAAAATATATTATATTCTCGCTATCCTTAGAATTTTTATATAAAAATATCAATTTATTGTTGAAGAAAATTTCAATCTGTAAAAAGTAATTCGAAGTTAGGTTACTCATGAACTACAAGCGGGAAGAGTCTTAAAAGGAGAAAAGGACAAATGTCATGAATCAATGCAAATGAAACATATTTAGTACTACAATTATTCGGATGAATTTTTCTCATTATACCATGTCTGGAGTTTGATTTCTAGTAATTAAACCTGTAAAGCAGATTTCCTCTCATAAGGTTTAAGCCCTGTAATTAGTTTGGGGTTTCCTTTAATGTTATTACATGTTAAAGTGCCGCTTTTATACAATGTAAATACTTTATATTAATGGTAGTAGTTATGTATCAATTAAAATTAAAATATGAGGATAGCATCAAAGAATTGCTGATAAATTTGATAACATTAGGGGGCTTATTTTAATTAACAGTAGTGATGGCAGTTTTCCTTTAGAATAAGAACTTGAAGGGTTTATTAATTTGTATCACTCAGTGAATTCATCTGACAATGAGAGGGCACGACTAAAAAATTCATTTTGAAACGAGAAATTGGTGTAATAGTAGCACTTTTTTAGGGTGTTCAACACTCAATGCAATTCCGCGGAATGACCAGCCAATTCGGAGAAAATAGCATTCGGAATTCACGCTAAGCTTTTATACAATTAAGTTTTGAATTGTTACAACGACTCAGTAGCGTGGTTGGTAGAACGCCTGCTTTCTATGTTGGCGGATAGGGTTCGAATCACGCGCGATCAACTTTTTTGTAATTAATTTAACTATTTTTTTAAATTAAATAAATTTATTCTTGCCCTCCCCTTGCGAGAGGTGTTACTTTCGCTTGGTCTATGTCTCATTCCGGACCTTGGAACCAAGTGGTCATGGTCACGAAATCGTGGCCAGCGTTGTCGAATCGATTACTTGATTCTTGGTGCGATTGCAGTGCCTGAAGAAAGGATGAAACACGCCGAAGCTCAAAGTTTTCTAATAGACTAGGTATAGAAGTTAGGACAGGTGTCATATTTTTCACTTGCCCGTGGTTCAGAATGATGAGGTCCGTCATTAATATCACTCGTGTTGCTTCAAAGTGTGACGTAAATTAAAATCAAACTAGATGTCCTTGCCAGTTTTTCAGATATTTATGGTTTTTGATTCTTATAATGTTTTTGCTTTGTGTTGTATCTTTCCAACTCTATCAAACAGTTACGATTATTTTTAAGTTTTGTGATGGCTGAGTTGGAATCCTCTACGTCGGGTTTAACCAATAATTTTTTTTAGAATAGGAATTCTTGTAGTTATCAACGCAAACTCCAGAGGTATAGCAGAAAATCGTGTTACTATATTAAAAATAACGTGTTTTTATGAAGATACATCTCTTGTTTGAAGGACAAAATTTAGAGAAATAGCTTTTGTGTGATATTTAAAGTACCTTTCTTTAAGAGTTACGCAAATATTGTTGGCAACCTCGTCATAAATTAAGTACTACATTTAGGTTTCATAGTGCAATTCTTTTAATTTTACTATCAATAACAATCCGTTTGAGACTTCGATGTGCAATTTAATTAACATGAATTTCCCTACCTTATTTTTCTTTGTCTTCAGGAAATTCTAGAAAGTATCTCAAGACTTGTGTATCATCAACAAAAATTTGAATATTTAAATTATTCGGATACCATAAAAACAGAAAGAGACAATGAGACTTACGTATTTTATTCTCCAAGTTACACTGCAACAGCGTTTCTCAAACTGTGGGGCGCCCCTGTGTGGGGGCCGTAAATTTGAAGATAATATATTATTTCAAAAAGTACTAAATTACTGAATGGAAGCAAAGCAAAATGCATTCTAAACTATGAAAACATATTGTGGTTATCCTATTACTAAAAAATAACTTAAAATATATAAAGTAACATATGTAAAAAATTTAATGATTATATTGATAATTTATACGGTTAATAAATAAAGTCGTATTGTAGCTTTAGCGTCAAAGTACATCAATAGTTGCATTCAATACATTGTATGAGAGGCCATGATGAAAATTATTATTGAAAATTGGATCGCCAATAATCAAAGTTTGAGAAGCACTGGATTACAATGTTAATTTTAAATAGTTCTTTAAGTAATTTTTATAGAGAAGATGATATTCCAGGCTATGGCCTTCTGGTTATCAATCTGCCATTAATTTATCAATATTCCGCTCATAAAAAGAATAATTGTAATGAATTATTTATTTTTATATATATAAGAGATAACTTGACCTTATATGAAAACATTTATTATAACCCCATGTGTATGTGTTGAAATAATATTTAAGGATTAATTTTTTTTAAAAAAATGTATTGACTAGAAACGGTTTGGAAATGCATTAAAAGTTGTTAATTTGTGACCGATTGATATTTGTATTATTTAATAAATATTATTAAACTAAGAGTTGTGGTATAATTCAACTATTTTATGCTTTACATAACACGAGGAATCAAAATAATCAAATTATTTGCTTTTCTCGATGATTATAACGATTTTGGTAGAACAATGTAATTTATTCAGTCCCTCTTAATACCGTGGCTGCAAATGTAACAATGCAATTTATCTTCTTTGAATGTAATTAAGTAGAAGGGTAAGCACATCATTTGTTATCGAAGGCGTTTTTCTTCCCCAATGCTAGCAAGTTACCATTGGAAATTAACTTTCTAAATAGTAGCTTATTTATGTTTGTGTGTTAGTCTTTTAACAAGTGAATCTCTCTTTACTCACTCACTTTTCAGTACTGTAACGTATTTGACATTGAACTGTAACGTGTATTAAAATAATTTTATATTATATCAATTTCAAGTATGAAAAATATAAAAGAATAAATTATTATTTTAATTATTATCATTCTTCAGTGTCACGCACATATGTTGCAGTTTTAAATCCTTATTTACTAAATATAAACAATATACTTTAAAGCAGTGCTTCTTAAAGTTTCAATATTCGTGACCCAAAATTCAATCATGATTTTCCTCGCGCCCCCCACATACAATAACAATGTTTTGAATTCAATTATACTACACTTCGATGCAAAAACTACGATACGACCATAACCTCTTAAGTATCACTAGCGTATATAAACGTCTCGCTCAGTCAAAGCATTAATTTTCCCGAACGTATATCTACGTCTTTCCGAATTATGATCTTTTCTATGCACTGCTATCCATAAAATTGTTCCGAAAGCTTTGGAATCCAATAAAATGACCTTGACAATATTTGCGAAGAATTTACTTATTTCAGAATATTTTTGCTTCTTTATTCATTTCCCTCACCCAATACATCACATATGCACTTCTACGTGGTAAATGTTTGACATTGGAAAGCGAATCGCGTAACTTTTAATCGACAGTTAAGAGATTAATTATAAACCATACCTAATTATAAAGTTAAGCGTTAATTTTTGTATATAATTTTATATATGACAATCCCATGGGGTCCCTTGTTTTTAACTATGTATTGCTAAATAAATTATACAATGCATTGGATAGCACTGATACATTTATAAGTATAATATATCAGTATAAAGTGTAATTTTTTTTATTATGTCAGAATATGTTTTGTTTTGTTTTGTTGTTTTTTTATTGCTGCTCGCGCCCCCCTCGTAGATTCGTCACGCACCCAAGAAGGACGTGCCCCACAGTTTGAGAAACGCTGCTTTCAAGCATGTTTACTGATGATGAAAATCACATCTTGCATAATAAAGAAGAAAAGAATATGGCGTTACATCGATTATATACGTTCAAAATGCCCGCTGGATGCAAAGCTGAACTCGTTTTCTCGTATATTTTGAGAAGTACATTTCAAGGTGTACAACTCCATAGATGGCTATTTTTAAATCATTTCTTTTTGGTGGATTATCTGCTATTTAGTTCTTTAACTATCCCCACAAAAAGTAATAAAAGTTGAGATCGGGTGAAAAAAGTGGTAAAAGATTACTCGAGATGAGTCAATCATCAAATGTGTCTTGAAGCATGTTTGTATTGTCATTATACTTGTGCTACAAATTTTCTCTTGTTAAGACCAAGCACCTCCGGTCATTTACTTTTGATGTTCAAACTGTTAGCTATGTTTTCTGTTTATTTTTCACTATCCACTAACTCAAATCAAAGTCCAGAAATCTGCAAGGTATATAATTAATAAAGATTTCTGTAATATTGAAAGGTGACATGTAGTTTCTCATTCATACATTTGCATATTTACACAACCGTTTATAAGAAGTTAATAATATCAATCATTTAGTTTATTTTTGTCAGATTTCTTTACATCTTTCATATGATTTATATTAAAAATAATTGATTTTATATAACAGTTACTTAAATGTGTGAAACTCATTTTACTATGAAGAATTTAATAATAATAAAGTATAAACATATGATAAAATTCAACACTAAAGTAAAACACGTGCGAAACTATTTTTATCATAACACTGCGTTCTGAGTTTAATCATTTCCGCTCAATAATTTTTATTGTTGTTGGGTGTAAGCGTATTTTAGTTTTGGCAAAATTAATTAAATTTACATTGGTAGTATTCAATAATATTTTATGTATTACATAAAAGTCTTGAAATGTATAAAGATTTATAAAGCGTGGTACTTCAAATAACAGTTTCTAATATGTGGGAGAAAAGTCTTTGGCATGTTTCGCAAAAATAAATTGCAGTCTTCTTTCAATTCTTAACTTTTCTACCTAAACAAACAACACAAGCATTGTTTCTTTAAGCAGGATGAACCACTAAAATGTGTTGTTTTCCATCATATCATTTCAAATCTGATGTTGGGGCTTGGCAATCAGCAATCAAGATCACGGACTGATGATTTGGGATATTGTTGAAAAAAACTTAAGGGTATTTATAGTAAGCAGATGTAGGGGTATCGTGCCCGATAGGGTCACATAGAGAAGACTTTGTGAGACAGACTTGGCCTGCAATAAGCTGTAATGTTCAAGAAAAAGGCTGGTCATAGTTGTAGATTTGCGGCAGGTGTGTCAAACGTTCGTCCCAGTACCACTGAATATCCGTCGTGAAGAAGTGTTGATACTAGTTAAATCTTCCATGAATTCCACAGTAGTTAAGTATGTGTGGTGGGGTAATAGGGAGTGCTAAGTGCCAGCTTAAGTGTCGACTTCGTCACTAGACCGTGGTTCAAAATTAGGAGGTCCTCCACCATTAACCCTCATATTGCTTTGTAGTGGAGCGTTAATAAACACTCATACACCCAATTCTGTTGATGATCATTCCCCGCCCTTCATGTTCTCGCAAGGTGTCCAGCTGACATACACAATTAAAGCTATTCAAAACTTCCTAGACAAACCTGAAACGTGGCTTACACATTGGAGAATTGCAATTAATGTTGATAAATCACAAGCAATTATTTTCAGGAAATGGGGGTCATCGACCCTCCTTTCCCTCTCACACTCTTTGATGACAACATACAATGGGTTTCGGTGGTGAAATATCTGGGCCTACACATAGATAGCCGCTTAACTTTCAAAAAACACATTGACTATTTAGCAGAGAAATTCTGGGGTAGAATTCATTTAGCCATCTCCCTCGTTGGGAGAAGGTCTCCTCTATCTCTAGAAAGTAAAGTAATATTGTACAAGCAGGTTCTGCGACCAGTTATAACTTACGGATCTCCCGTATGGGGAGCCGCAGCCGCCACTCACATGAAAAAGATTCAAGTAATTCAAAACAAAATACTCCGCGTCATGACGAACGCACCTTGGTACGTCCGAAATGACGGGATACACAACGATCTACATATGGAGCCGATTTCAAATTACATCACTAAACTCTCTAGAAATGTATTTAAATCTATTGAATCTCATGACAATCCAATTATCAAAGCACAAACACTGTTTAGGTATCCTCATCCTAAAATTAAATATGCACACTCTTCAACGAAGTGGAGAAACTTGCTCCGCCCCCCATAACACAACAAAAAACACTCTTTTCACATTCTTAACAATATGAATTAGCTGCATTGCACTGCATCTCTCACTCTGGGTTCTGAGGTGAATTTTTCACCGAGTTGATTCACAGCCTTCGGCCGTCCCATCTTCTTCCTGCGTTTCTTCCCCTCCCCCACCGGCGCTCTGCTTCGTTAGAACGCTCGTGCTTTGGGGTACGTCATCCCTCCCCATTTTTGTGGGAGTTTTCGGTATTTGTTAAATTTTCCATTCATGGTCTATCTTTTTCACCCATCCTTCTGGGAATAGGCGCCCGCGATCATCTGATTTTAGTTAATCATTCCCCCGCCCTTCATGTTTGTCTGAAATATCCCATTAAGACAGTGTTTCTCAAACTGTGGGGCGCGCCTATATGGGGGAGTGATAACCCTACAAGGGGGGCACGAGCATATTGAAAAGTCGAAAACAAAATATTGCTTACAAAAATTATTAATATACTAAAAGGGAACAAATAAAAAAGGAAATTCAAATTTACACTTATAAATATATCAGTACTGCGCAATGAGTTTTATAATTATTTAAAGAAAATAATACGTTAAGAACAAGTTTAATAATTTTCAGTGTCCCCATGGTATTGTCACATATAAAATTAAAAACAAAAATTAACACTAATATTTATAATTTGTACGGTTTACTATTAATCCCTTAACTGCTGACTAAAAGTTACACAATTAGCTCCCCAATGCCACCGTTTAACACGTAGACGTGAGTATCTGATGTATTGGGGAGGTGGGTTAAATGGATAAAGAAACAAATAATCTGAAATAAGTAAATCCTTCGCAAAGACAATCAAGGTCCTTTTATTACATTCAAAAGCCTTGAAAAGCACTGCATTAAGAGAATAACTAATTTATGTGTACAATGAGATGTGTTATTTTGACACCATATAACACTTACTTCAATTTAAATTAACTGTCGTTTTCTTTCGTGTTTTCCTGTGTAAATTTAAGACTCAAAACAAATGAATATTTGCACGAAATTAGTCAAAGGTAAGAAAAAGAATCATTTTCATGGCTTGTAACTACAAACTGTACCGATATATTAACAAAGCCATGGCAAACCTTTCCTGATTGAGTAACGTTAAATAATTGTAAAACACTATCTAAGGGGTGTTTTTTTAGAGGTATAGAACTTTAAATTGCAATGAAACAACGATGTATTATTCGATTGACATGCTTTTTTTTATTCGAAAGATAATATTGTGGCATTACATTTTAAATATGATTTCTGGCATAGGACTAACACGGCTGGCTCGTATGTAGTCCAATTTTTTTCGATGACTTTTTCCAACATTTGTGGCCGTATATCGGCAATAACACGGCGAATGTTGTCTTCCAAATGGTCAAGCGTTTGTGGCTTATCCGCATAGACCAATGACTTTACATAGCCCCACAGAAAATAGTCTAGCGGTGCTTAAATCACAAGATCTTGGAGGCCAATTCACAGGTCCAAAACGTGAAATTAGTCGGTCACCAAACGTGTCTTTCAATAAATCGATTGTGGCACGAGCTGTGTGACATGTTGCGCCGTCTTGTTGGATCCACAGCTCCTGGACATCATGATTGTTTAATTCAGGAATGAAAAAGTTAGTAATCATGACTCTATACCGATCACCATTGACTGTAACGTTGTGGCCGTCATCGTTTTTGAAGAAGTACGGACCAATGATTCCACCATCCCATAAAGCGCACCAAACAGTCAGTTTTTCTGGATGTAACGGTGTTTCGACATACACTTGTGGATTAGCTTCACTCTCAAATGCGGCAGTTTTGTTTGTTGACGTAGCCATTCAACCAGAAGTGCACTTCATCGCTAAACCAAATTCGCTTATGAAAATAGGGAACAACGGCAATCACGTTTTGGGCCCATTCGACGAATCTACGCTTTGCTTGATGACCGTTTTGATGAATTGCCAAACCAAACTGGGAATAAATCCCTTGACAGCTGTTAAATCGCCATTTTGGAAAGTAATGCCAACTTAAACTTGTATACCTGAAAAAAAAAAACACTTTTTACAACCTGTTTCAGAGTATATTAATTTTACACCAATGCTTCTCAAAGTTTCAATATTTTCGTCCCAATATTCAATCATACTTTTTATTGCGCCGTCTCCCATGCAATAATAATGTATTGAATTAAATGAAACAGAGCGCGCTTAAGCTACAATGCGACTTTAACCTCATGAGTGCCATCGGCGTATACAAACATATCGCTCAGACAAAGCATTAATTGCCCCCAACGTATATATACGTCTTTCGAAGTACGATCTTTTATGGGCACATCCATAAAATTATTCCGACGGCTTTGGAATGCAATAAAAGAACCTAGACAGTTCTTGAGAAGGATTTTCTGAATTCAGAGGATTTGCTTATTCATTCTTCTTCGTTGCTCCCACCCCCCTCCATAATACATCACATACGCGTGCCTACATGGAAAACGGTGGTATTTGGGAGTGAATCGTGTAAGTCTTAACCCTCAGCTAAGCGATTAATTTTAAACCGTACAAATTATCTAGATAAGTGTTATTTTTTGTATATAATTATATATATGACAAGCCCATGGGGGTCATTGGTAATTATTAATGTTGTCCTTATCTTAATATTGTTAAATTAATTATAAAATACACTTATCAGTGCTAATACATTTATAATCGTTTTATATCAGTGTAAATGTGCATTTTAGTTTTTATTACGTCAGAATATAATTTGTTTACTTTCAGTAAATTAATAAATTTGAAATGTTCTTTTGTTAACGACTTTTCAACGTGCTCGCACCCTCCTTGTAGTGTTATCAGGCCCCCCTAGGGGGCACACCCCACAGTTTGAGAAATACTGTGTTATCATCTACAACGTGACGAATGCATTCTACAATAAATTTAGATTGTCATCTCCAGCATGGCATATGATTGTAAAGAGTTAAACATGCATATAAATACTAAATTATCTGATTTAATACATTATCCTTATTTCGTGATCTATTTAACCGTTAAGTTAGTGCCACTACTTGATATTAAATTGTTATGCATGCCACTTATATCTTTTCCAACAAACAAACATATGTAAAGGTGGGAAAATGTTACCTATTGACTGATGGGACTTTTACACAAATAGTATATAATTTATAAAATCCTAAGTAGTGAAAATTGAAAAATATTATAATACATACTTAGTTCTTATAGTTAATAAACTTTTTACTTAATATATATAAGCTTTTTTTATGTATACAACAAAAATAAATAACTTTAAACGTTTAATTCTAATTTATTATTAGACAGTCAGTACTTGTTTAATGTGGCTTTTGAATTTGTAACATTTTTTACCAAATCATTTATATTAGGATTAGTTCTCAAAGATGCTGACAAAATTAGGTTGTGTTAGGTGTATATCAGTTAATTTTGAACGATATTACGGTTTTACATTTAAAAGGAAGCATTTTTTCACAAACTTTTGTTGATCCAAAACTACAACAATATCTAACAGACAAATCGTGTAAATTTGGAAAATTTGTTGTCGCTTCAAATTTAAAACATTCAATATAATTTGGTTCCCTTGAGTTGATAGAAATTCCTTATATTAGCTTTCAAATCCAGTATGGTGTTGGTTAATAATTCCGCTTTGAACGTAAGGAGGGTAACAATTAACGTCTTGCAAAGAATTGAAATACGATTTATGAAATGATAAGCATTTTCTTATCATCTTGAAAATCATCCAACTTAGCACTGAGTAAATTCTGCAAACTGAATGTTAAATTTTTAAATCTATTATAGCGCGGAGCATTAATAACTTTGGTAGATAGTTAATAAAACTCTACCTGTTTCTTTCTTTTAAAAAAATAGAGATAAAAGAGCAAAGGTTTTTGCTTACTAAAGATATTTGACCAACTAGGGTAAGTGTAAAATGCAATATTTTCCCTCTAAGCTTAAATTTAAATTATTTAAATGTCCCATAATATCGGTTAAAAAAGCTTAATTCCATAGGCAGTATTTAATCTTGAGTAACATGCAGTCACTGGGCATTACATTGTTTCCTTCCAAAAATATTTTAAAACCCACTCCCTTAAATTTCAAATTCTCGCGTATATGCTTCCTTCAGGAAGCTAGCGTAGACAACGAGGAAGGCGAATTCTTTATTTTATAATTTTCTATTGTAATTCAGTTAATTATGTTTAAATTAAATTTCGAAGGGTTTTTTCCTCTGAGACAACTGAATTTTAATAATATTGTGGAAAAATAATAAATAATTATGTTTTCAAATTTTTCAATAAGTCTTCGCGTGCCACTGTTAAAAGTCCGATGTGTCACACTGTGACACGCATGCTGCGGGTTTGTCACCCCTCATTTTAACGTATGAAAGTATTATTTTTAATTTCATATTGTCATGATATTGAGGAGTTCGAATGTTTACATTTCCAATGATTTTGGTGCACAATTACTGAATATACTATCCATTAATAATGGTTTTAATTTGAAGTGTTTATAATAAAATTATAATTAAATGTAACAGTGTATTAATTACACTATTTTAAATTAAACGTTTAATCATGACTGATTGAGTACATGCCCCGTTTAGTTTAACTCAAAAATTATATGTTAAAACTTATTGGGTCTGTTTTCGTTTTGATTGGACTCTTGTATTTTTAGTTTATTTAGCGTATTATCTATTGCACGTAACTATTACAAATATGGAAAATGTAGTTGCATCCAAATGTTGATGCGTTATGGTTAAGATAATTAGTGACATACTGGCTTTTCCGACAGAATCCAGGAAATATTATATGTCAGAATACTGGTCTGAATTTAAATGAATATAACTCATATTATGCGAAGCATCCTTAAAGTACTTAACCTAACAGCTTATAATAGTATTGCGTAAATTCATATTCATACATCGAACGAATGTATGAATTGCGATTACAATTATATATGTAATAGTTGGGAAGTTTCATTATACCGTATATGGAATAAATGCAAATTGTTCCAAATGTGGAGCTTTTTCTTCGTGGCTAAAGAAAGAGGGAAATAACGTACAGTTATTCAGATATATGATAATAATAAATTAAATATAAAATTATTCTGTAAATATCAATCAAAAAATAAAATAAATATGTATAATGGTTAAGATATTCCATTGAAACCAAATTCAAAATAAAAAATATAATCATGCATCAGAAGTGTTTAAATAAAGTATATCATATATTTTAGCTAAGTATTTTAATGTAATTAGATTTTTGAAAAGATTTTTAAATATATTGCCAATGTGAGAGAATTGTAAGAATTTGTAATAAATGCATATTTATTATAAACTAATAAAAATATTTAACATTTAAATGATATCTGTAGAATATGTAAGATAAAAAAATTCATTTTATAAATAGTATAATTTAATATTGCATGTCCAGTCCTTCAGTCGGATATTAAGTTACGTTATTATTGCTGTAAGAAATATACGAGTTTTTAAGTACTACACTTATATCTAAAATTTAATAAGTTCTTTTATTAAGTTTATTCATTACTACGATATAATTACAAACTTTAAAAATTAATGATTTTCGAACGAAAAAGATAAATGCTCTGGCTTGCTCTAATATATAAGAGAATCTATTTCTTGTGGCGTTTTTTTCTAATATTTGAGTAGATTTTTTTTTGACTATCAGACTGTGTGCTTAAGTGACAAATCGTTGACATTTTTAAAGAAATTTTTAAATATTCAATGTGTAGAATTACAACTATTCAATTAGAATATCACATGCCAAACATGACACGAAATCCCTTACGACATTAAGTAGCATTTTTTACGGTAAGGTAGACACTTGTTGACAGATGATATCTTCAATATTAGCAATGATATTGGTTTGCTTCGGTGTAATTTTGACGAAGAATCACTAAAACCAAAGATCATCCATAGTCAGATCAGGAGTTCTGAGGGACCTTGAGTGTGAAAAAATAATCCACTGCTTATGTGATCCTCCCAAATTTTGAGCGTAGAAGGCATTGAGCTAGCATAGATATGGTATTCCGTAATGTTACTGCGTTATTACTGTTAAAGTAATGTTATATTGTAATAATGTTGTGTAGAACTCACTAGTGACCGGAACTGTTTTTAAAAACGTCAATGTGATTTCCTCGAAGGAAAAAATGAACTTATTAAGAAAACGGTTTTAAAGCCACACCAGAAGGTAATTAATTTTTGGCTGATACAGGGCTTTTTAAAAAAATGGATAATTGAAAGCACGTGTCTTACAAACTATAAGTGAGTGCTTTGGCAATATCAGACAACGTGAAATATGCTTCGTCCGTGCAGACACAGTATGATGGCAATAGTGATATTAATCCATGTTACTGAATAATCAATTCGCGCAGAATATTGACACGTGCTACTGCCACTAGCTTTCAGTTGATGGAATTGTATTGCGGCTTGCATGAATATCAGTTCAGAGTCAGTCGCAATGCTCTATCACTCTCGTCTGACAAACATGTTTGTCTTGAGGCTTCTCGAGCACTGCAGTAACCGTGTACAGAAACTCCCGACATGCGCTTTACTGTCCTTTCGACTATCTAGGCAACACTATTAGATGCTGAAGACCGACCTTTTTCAGAGCAAGAAACAAAATACTCTCGCCTAGTGGTTAGAGAAGCTGACTTTAAATTAATTGTCATTGGTTCTATTCCCGGGAGCATGCTGCTTTCAAATTTTACCATCGACCAATCGCAGCAGGGCCTTTCAGCTCACTTCAGGACTTTCCCGCCGAAACCGAGACCCCAAGTTAGCAGAATCCTATCGACCAATCTCATTACTTCCTGTCCTTAGCAAACTGGCGGAAAAAATATATTTCTGCCAGACTTAATGACTACCTGGAAAACTAAAAGATACTAATACCGGAGCAGCACGGGTTCCGTCCTCGTCTCTCCACAACTCGCCAACTACTCCGTGTAGTCGAGTACATTAAGGAAGGAAATAATATAGGTCAATGCACAGCTGCAGCGTTCCTAGACATTCAAAAAGTTTTGACAGAGTTTGGCACACTGGCCTACTCTTCAAATTAATTAACTACAACATTCCTACACCACTAATCCTTATCATAAAATCCTGTATTAGTAATAGAACTTTCTCAGTAAAAATTAACCGTACCTTCTCACTAACCAGATCTATTAATGCCGGAATTGCTCAAAGGTCTATTTTAGGGCCCGTTTTATTCAATCTTTATGTTAATGATATTCTTAAAAGCACTAACACAATGTTTTGTATGTATGCAGGTGACACAGCTATACTAAGTAGACATAAAAACCTCAACACACTTGTTGAAAATATCAATGTACATTTAACTCACCTTGAAATTTGGTTCTCCGTCTAGAAAATCGCTTTAAACACGTCGAAAACTGAGGCAGTATTCTTTTCGCAAAGAATCCCCCCTGAAATCCCCCTCCCAAATCAAAGAATCCCCTGGTCTCATCACACCAAATACTTGGTGTCTACCTTGATAAAACTCTCACTTTCTGACAATACATTACACAAATCAGAACTAAGTTTAAAAATGCAACGCATAAATATTATTCCCTTATTTTTCGAATGTCTAAATTAAATAGACGTAATAAACTGCTTATCTACACTCTGATCTTAAAACCGTTCCTAAACTATGCCTCACCAGTCTGGGGCCATGCAGCAAGAACCAATATTAATCTACTTGAAAGCTCCCAAAGCGTTATCCTTAGACAAATTCTCGATGTCCACTGGTATATGAGAAACGTCGATCTTAGAAAAAAACTTTAAAATTCCCCCTATCAGACAGACTATCCGTAAAATTTCCACTAACTTCTTTAATACTGTAGATGGGCATGACAATTCATCTATTCAAGATATTCCAAATTATTTTTTCCACTTCTCGGTCAGAAGACCAAGAGATGTCTTGGTCAACCCCAATTTTGATTAATTTGTTTAACTTTTAACTTATTATAAATTCATCTTTTCGTCCACTGCGATCTAACTCTGTTGAATCTCAGAATCCCTCTGATTGGTTCCCACTTTTGCGAAACTACTTATACCCTATTAGCCGAACTTTTGGCTCGGCCAATAGGAAAGCTCCCTTTCATTTCCCAGAGCCAACATTCACTTCATGAAAGTTTTTCCCGCACTTTCTGATCTTGGCTCCTTGCTGCAACCCGATTGGTCAGCTTAACTCCACCCACTTTTGGGCTTTCAAATTTTTTCTGATTTTCGAGCTCTTAAAAGAGCTTTTTATTGTTTTAATTTTAATGTAATATTCAATTAATTTTCTCCTTCACTTTTAAAGTAATTTTTATAGTTAGTATTATCCTTTTTTAAAATTGACAATGGTAAATTTTTACAGTCACTTACATTCCAGGATAGGAGGTTAGAGTCCGGAAGGACTAAGTACTCCGAAACGCATCGCAACGATCTCCGAAACCGAAGATTGACCCACACATTTCCAGTAGCCACGCCTCCTTGCCACATCATACCAACCAATCAAGACTCTCTCATTGAGACAAACCCTTCCATTTCAGGCTACAGTGACAATCTCGATATGGGATAGAGGAATGCTTCGCGTTCCATTTCCCAGGGACATCCAGTGTTGTTGTTATTTCTTTAACATTTTAGTTTCCTTAATGAGTCTGTATAACATGCATCCCCAATAATAGGCTGGTAATGTCGCAATAATACTTTCTGAGATCTAACAAAACATTTTTTTCTTAAAGGGTTTTCTCGTCTAAAGACATAATTTTGTAATTTGATGCACATGCACATTTTATACCATTTACTACTTCGCATATTACGATATCAGAGAAACGCGTCAGTTCCATCTATTATTCAAATAAATAACATTTCTAGCATTTACTTTTTATTTCATCGAAAAGAATTGCCATTGTTTTTTTTAATCAGTTTTGGGCAAACCGCTTTTTAACTTTATTTAATTTGAATTATTAATTTTAAAATGTTCCCCTGTTTTCTGCATTACACGTGGTATCTCAAGCTTACTATTATTCAAACAAGTTAAACATTATTTCTTGTGAAGATAAATGCTTATAATTATAAATGTTATATGTGTATGTAGATCTTTATTAACATAATATTATTCTGATATTGTTAATGTGTGGATGTAGATATTTCCTCTAAAGCATACCTATTCCTCTTGAAATCATAGTAATATCTGTGAAATTTTTCTGTATCTCTTATTGAAGATTATATTTACGTTGCTTAAGAAAAATTCGTTGTTTTAAGTCTCTGTGGATAGTACAGAATTAAATATTTGGTAAAATACTCATTATAAAAAATAATATTAGTGGAATTGTATTAATTCGAGAAAAATATGCTGTTGTTTCTCATCTCCATGTCTAACCAAGCTACATCAAGTCTATGATAGTCATCTTAATAAGTGCAACATGATTAGAGGGTTCACAAATAAATCTTTTTTTGTAAGCCCCATTGAAAAAAATATAATATAACTATATTATGCTTTCAAAACAACACCCGTACCAAACATAAGACTTTCACTAATAGATGGTACTAAAACAGAACAAAATATGAATACTAAATAATCAATATACTAAATTTTGCCAATATTAAATTTTTCTGATATCTTAGGTAAATTTTGCTTTTATCTCAGAGTAAATTTGAAAAAAATCTAAACATATATGTTGCATGAATGATAAATGATGTATGCATTAAATTAACTAATTAAATGTAAATACATAATTAAGGACACATTTTTAAGACTGTCTAGTTAATTTAGCATTACTTTAAATGATTAAAATTCATTTTTTTCACAAGCATTCGTTTTAAAAACATTTTTCAGTCAAAGTTCAAAGAATCAATGACATATAAAGTTTCAGCCTCATCAATCATATTTGGAAGGGAAAAAGAGAATCATTCTTTGAGAAAAAACAATACATTATCAATAACTTTAATAAAGCTGATTCAGCTTATGGAAGAAAGAAGAAATAAATCAATAAGTCAAAACAATCAGAGAGATTCTCGTATGAAATCATTCACCCAGAAACCTCAAATTTATGAAATAAATCTTGTCATAGTAAGCATTATTTTGAGCAATATAAGCAACTGCTATTGATCACACAAGATAATTACATTAAATATGGCAAATGTTATTTGAATTGAAAGTTAAATATATATAGTTTATTCTGTTCACATATTTCAGATATTTGTTTTTTGTCTATCGCATAACAATGGAAAATGATATTTTAACAGATATACATATTTGAAATCAATTTTGAAAAGAAAATATGTACTTAGTCAGCAGTTCTATATTTAAGAGGAAGAAGCTAATGAGAAAAAGTCTTTTTTAAGTCTTCAATTTGGGTAAATAAAATGAGATTTTTTAATCAATTTTTAATGACAACAATTTGTGATTTCAGAGTTTTATATTACTTCTAAAAAGTAATTAATGAACAATTAATAGTTAATAATATTAGTTATTACTTTGATAAAATAAAAACGAAGAAATGAAATTGTCCAGCTTATTACGGATTACTATTCAAGAATTTGTCAAATAATTTCAAAAGATGAAAATTTAGTAAAAAGAGAGATTTAAATATGTACCTATATTTCTTCAAACTTTTAAATTATTTCACATCATTTAAGAAAAACTATATAAAAAACGAGGAAAAAAATAATTAAAATCTAATTTAAACTCAGAATTAATTTATAAGTTTATCTTAACAATAACTGTATTGAAATTAGTTAATGAATCATACATTAGTATAAAAGTTAAACGTCCGATTATTTACAAATAATTACGTACAAAAATAATTTCGATGCATTTACATAAATTTATGGTTATAAATATTGTTTTTAAGAATTTGTTTTAATTCAAATATTTACAAATTTGTTCCAAAAAAATATCGAAAAATGTTTTTCAAGTAAAAAAATTATTATCCAAAAACGCGATCGCTTGTAACTGAAAGCAATATGTTACACTTTTATTTTGCCTTGAATTAATACATTTCCATCTGAAAAAAGAAAAAATTGAAGAAAATTTCATTATGAGCTACATTTAAAGCAAACATTTCCCCCCTTCATATTCTTTTCTTTATGATTTAAAGATAGACAAATTATAACCCATATAATACGAAAACAGTGTGAAATAAAAAATATGTACACATTAGAAATTTTTTAGAATAATTTGCCTAAGTCAATATAGCACAATATGAAGCTGAGTTAATAATGAAGGCATTAAAATTCTTTCATCATCTGAAGCAACTCTTTTTATGTATTTTATATCCAAGGTGACTATGTTAGAATTGTTAATTTGAAAAGGAGTATAAATGAATTATATTTAAACTGGGCGTCAGTTTAATTAGAATATACACATGAAATTACTTTACTAATAATATTACAAGGAATGAAGAAAGAATGTCATATTTTCAAAACATTCATCTTTCATGAAAAGTTCTTCTATAATAATAATATTTTGTATATATATAGCTAGGGCTTCTATTGATGGATTGAAGAAACTTTTTCGAAATGTATAATTTTGAAAACGATTTATTCTTATATTATATTAGAGTAGATAAATTGCAACAAAGCAACTCATTATTATTTTTAGTGATCGCAACTCCGAAAATAATTTGAATTCAAAATTTTAGTTCAAACCTGGTATAGAAGTCATATATGTATAGAAAAAATATAATTATTATAAATAGATTTTTATTAAAAGGAAAATGTTTTTAAAATAAATGTTTTTTTTTTTTCATTTATTGCCAAAATATTCGTTTTAAATCATTGTTTGCCTTATAATAAAATTATTTAAGCGTTATTACATGTATATATAATCTAATCAAATTACACTTAATGACAGAAAAGTATTCATTTACATTATTTTTTTACAATCACAATTTCAAACGCAGTGAGTCACCTTAAATAATTAATTGAAGTGAAAATGTTATTTATCTACTGTTTATAATGTATTATTTTAAAAATTAAATCACACATAAACTTTTAAATTATGTGACAAATAAAAAAATTTGCAATACCACTAAACAAACTACAAGACCTCAGAATGTAGATGCCTTGAATGTTTCGTCTGCACTATGGATAACTACGAAAGCTAAATTTTTAAAACTAACTCTTATAGGTTCATGATAAAATACCAATAAAATTGTTATCTGCGCATTATATTTTGTAGGGACCTTCAACATTTCACGCCCGGGGGCCAAATTTATAAGTTTATAATGATCCGCGGACTACATCAATAAATTCACAGTGATTCGCGGACCACTCTTTTGTCAAAACGTCAGCAGATTTATATATAACAAGTAATATAAAAAAATCAGTCAATTCCTACTTAGATCAACAAAGTAAAATTTTATTTCAACTATTTTTTATTAAGTAGTTATAATTATTATAAATATGAATATACATAGGACAGAATCACAAAATTAAGTGGTAATAAATTTTTGTTAATTAACATTCAAGTACCGTAATGTCATCCAAAACAATCGTGTATTTAAAATTTCAGTTCAACTGAATGTTTTAAAACGTGAGAAAAAAAAACCCTTTGAAGTTTTGACACAAGTCGCTAAAAGGCTCGCTAAGTCACCAAAAATAGTGCCAACGGGGTTGTATTTGTAATTCTTTGAATAATTAGTTTTAATCAATTAATTTTTATTAATTACAACTAAATTATTGTATTGTCATTGAAAATAATCATGTATATAAAATTTCAGCTCAAATGAGTGATTTGAAATGTATTTATTAACGGTTGAAAATTCCGCCAAGATAAATAAATATATAGAGAGTGTGAGCTAATAGTACAAATTAAAAAAGGGAGGTTTCTCTTTTTCAAGACTAAACTTATTCTAAGGCAAGAGTTGGTGTTAACATGCATGTATATATATATATATATATATATATATATATATATTTATATAAATATATATATATATATATATATATATATATCGGTTTAAAAAAAAGTTAAATGGAAGTTGAATCAAAATTCTTTGTAAACCTGTTAAAAAGATACGAGTCCACCCTTTCTCCAAAAATTTCTGAGATATATCTAATACGTAAGTGAAATTCTTTAAATATCAATAAAAAGAGAAATAAACTGTAGTTTATAAAAAAAACTGAAAAACACGCTTTTTTTGTTAATTGACCTAAGAAGTAAAAAATAATTCTTAATTTAAGAATAAAATGTTTAACTAGGAAATTGATGTCATTCAGGTAAAAGTATGCTCTATGTCAAATATTATAATTTCTTCCCAGTTCTATTCCGAAATGCAGAATTACTGTGGAAGTGTAGTACGAAGCACCCCACGCTTTTACCACAATTACATTAATTTTCTTGTTTATTATTTTTTTCTTATATTAATAATTTTTTGTTACTCTTTAGGTCAATTAACTATAAAAGTGTGTTTCTTAGTGTTTTTAAACTATAATATATTTTTCATTTGTAAGTTCGATCTATAATAAAAGTTTGCTTTTTTAGTTTTCAAAGCTATCATTTATTTATTTCCATTTTAAGAAAAAACCGGGCAATTGTTAATATTATGGTAAGAAATTACTGATGTGTGCGTTTTCGCTTTATGGTTGTAACTTAATCTCTTAGTCGCCAAATCTGGAAGTGGGAAATCTTTAATCCTGATGATCCTGATCAAGACAATGGAACAAAATTATTAAATTATTGCATTGTCATTACTCCTTGGCAAGTGTGCGAAATTTCGAATTAATCTGACCTTTTAATGTGGGTAAATATCAAGTTTAAAGATTCCGTTTCATACAGTTGAAGCTTATAAAAGTTTGTTAAAAATGGCATTTTTAGACACAAAAAGAAGAGAAAGCAATATTCCTTTAAAATTGTCTCAAAATCAAATGAGAGGCCTCTAAAAGGCCTTCAATGGGCCGTTTGTCACCAAAAAACCATGAGTTAAGGACTCTTAATATAAAGATTGATTTACCTCAAATCATATGAAAATTAAAATAACTATGTATTGTCTAAAATAAAAAAAAAAATACTTCGAAGTAGAACAAATAAACTCCATAACCCATATTTAATACGTTACTGTTAAAACCATCAAACTGCAAAACTTCCTTTATGCCAAGTTGATTTTACAGTTAACCATAATGTGTAATAAAATCTCCAGTTTTTACCGATTGCATTTATAGAACCAGTTCACTTCCAGACGACGAACATTTCGAGAAAATAATACTATCCTGTGTACTTTCTATCGACTTCCACCATATCTCGAAAGTATGGAATAAAAGTATTAAATGGATAAAAAGACATTCACAAAATTTTCAACCCAATCATGTTGAACACCACCACGATGCCGTCGAGGGAGAACAAAGACGTTCCCATCGGACTTGTGAAGTGCTTTGCCATCGACAACAGCCGAAATCCGAAAGTATCATCGAATTTAAGAAATACGTTTCGATTGAAATAAATCGAGAAAAGAAGCAAAAAAAAAAAAGAATCGTCATCGAAAAGAAGAACATCGAATTGAAACACCGCAATCAGGATAGAAGAGGAAGCGAGGGGAAAGAGATGTAACAACAACAGAGAGAGAGAGAGAGAATTCTATCGCATTTTATGGAAGTTTGCTTCTGGATTGTCTTCTAAGATACATCTCGGAAAATATGTCTTGGTTTTGAAGATGATGGGGAGGAATGGGAGTAAGTGGGAAGAAGGATTGCTGTTTTGTCAGATGGAAATGCTTGAAATTTAGGAACGGGTGCATGCAATATGTAGTAGTTCGAATAGATTATGAATTACATTATGTATATTCGAAGCATCACGTAAGGAAACGATAAAAGAATATTGAGACTAAAATTTAATTTCCCTTTAAATTTAAATGTATGGATTTAAAATGAGTAATGTATTAAATTTAAATAAATATATCAACAATGAAATAATTACACTAGTATCAGTGGTGCACACAAGAGCAATTCCAAAGTTTATGTAACAATAATTTGATTCTAATAATTTTGAAAAAATAATTTTCTTTCTGTGCTTCTTCCCCTTCAAAACCGAACTGCACATGGACATGAAATACCTCTTATTTTCATAACATGACTATTCTTTTGCTACCTATTGTATTGTCAGTTCTGTATGCTTACATTTTTCCTTTCCTTAAACTGTGCTTCGATAATGAAGAATTTGCTTTGCTGTCTTTATTTTTGAATTTTGAGAAAAGTAAATACATAAATTCTTGCACTTTCTGGTAATTCAATTATTTTTTTTATTAATTAATACCAGTTATTTTTTTTTGTTGGCGACAATTGGTATGATACAAGAATGACGAAATTTCGACCTTCGAACTCCCCTTGAAAAATTTCCTATGTCCAACATTGACTATGATCTAACTGTCATCATCTTTAAGGAAACCTGAATTTTATTAAATGGGAGAAAATAAATAATATAAGAAATTGAACTGTGTGTGCGTGTACAAGGAACGTTCCAAAAGTAAGATTTGTCCTCTTTTCAAAGGTAAGAAAATAAAACAGATGAAACAATTACCATGAGAAAGTACAACCGGTGCTAGTTAAACGGTGAAATGTGTGACGGCGTTAAAAAAATGGCGCAGGCTCAGAACGCCGAATAAGAAAACGGCGGATACGAAGGCGTGCCCGAAATTATTTGAGTACAAATCACGATGACAGACTGACGTGAGGTGCAGTGACGTATAAAAATAAAGTGTATAGTGCAGGATGTCATGATACATTTTTTTTTTGCAATAATGTTTCCATGTGTAATGAAAAAAATGACGACATTTATTTTCAGAACGTCCTTCGTACTTAAAACTACTGCAAGCTTTTATCAAGTACATACATAATAGGGTTTAATGACGTGATATGTTTTTGGTATACAAAAAATCTATTGAAGTTAATAAGTGATTGAAGATAAATATTCAGAATTTTATACATATAAATTTAATACTGTGCTACCAAAAGTCTACTGTGATTGAGAATTCTCAATAAATCAATAAGATTATTAGAAAATCATTTAAATAAATGTATTTTTTTTGTTTCAAGATTAGTACTATATTTATATTATACAATGTACTCTAGCGATGTATAAATATATCTCTTTTTTCCACTATGGGTGAATGGCACAATATACTATAAAAGAATTAAATTACTTAATAAAATGAATCAGAATTTTAAATTTTCACTCTTCTGTTATAGTAGTTAGCGACGCTAACTGCTGTTCCGTAGGTACTGGGTTTGAATCCTGGAGAAGGCATGGATGTTTGTAAAGGTAAAGCGCGTTGAATAGGCGTAACTTTTTGGGCATCCGGACTGTAAAACAATCCTCAATCCCATGCCAGGATAGTTTGCGATGTTGGGTATGACAAGAGTGGAGTTTTTTTTTTCATTCTGCTGAGTGGCATGACAGTGATTGGTTGATCGATTGGATCCGTGAGGCATGGTCTTGGTTCTTCGTCTCGGCAAAAAAGTAATTTGGAAATTTGTCTTGGGTGAGAGCTTAGAGAATGCTCTCTGATTGGTTGCTGGGTGAAGTGAACAGAGAAACATATTGGTTGCCCTGGGGGCCGAAATATATATATATATACTGGGATATATATAGGGCTGAGATATGTATCCAGCGGGGTAGAAAGAATTTAACACCGAAAATATTTTTAAGAAAAAGTGAAATATTAGCTTACTATGGTGCAATAATTTTTTTTACATGAATTAGAAAATTAAGGAGGATTATAAGAATCAAGTAGAACTCTTCTTTGCCTTCTAGATTAAATGTAAAGTGCATTTTCGTCAGGGGGTAATATAAATAGCTGTCCAGCCGCAAATCATTTTGTGAGATTGGTGGAAAAGGAAGAGAGGTGGGAGGTCTCTGACCCTCCCCCAGAGTGTTGTCCTACATATTTGGGGTTGGACAACCGAGCTAAAATCGTACTGTCACATGTTTTGGGCTCAAAGCTATGACCAATGACAAGTGTACATCTAGTCCCTTGTCATATTGAATTTCATCGTCCTTTTGATCTGACGTAGTTGAGATCAGGTTTCATAAGGCACAACAACAATAAAATTTTAAATATTTTTGTTCTTAATGTTATAATTCTTTCACTAACAGTGCATCACAAAATTTCTCAATAACATTTAATAAATATTTGTAAAAGTTTACATCTAATGCATAGTTTCCTGCAAATTTTCTTCCCTGTCAAGCTTACTTATGTATAATATACTTTTTTAAATACAATTACTTGTCAAGCATTATTTTCACTAAATTGAAGTATTTTAGATTTAAATACAAAAAAATTATGTTCTACTTATACATTTGGTAATATTAAAGTTTTATAGTTTCATGCAAATAATCTCATAAAAAGTTTTAAATCGTATTGAAGTAAAAATAACTTTTAAAAATATGGAACGAATGGTCAATTTTTCAGCTCCAAAATTCGCTTGTTGCTAGATAAGAAAATATACATTTTTAGAAGATACAGAATACATACATAACTTAAGTTATTTATACATTTATTTTATTTGGTACATTTCTACAATATTACTCAAAACTCGATACATTGAACAGAAAATGGAATTTGAATGTTACTACGGTACTTTTTCTGATCTAACGTGAAAAAATTCAGATCTAGAATGCATTTCTTTGTTTATTGAGTTCGTGTACTTAATTTGTTTCCCTTTTTTAACAGAAAAAAATCATTTTATTATTTTTTTCTTAGTTTAGGAAAATTGTTTTTTGTTATTGTAATAGAAAAAAAATATCAAAAAAGAAATATTTGGAAAATATATTTTATTATATCATTCTTTTTTCGGGCAATCATTTTTTTCAAGAATATTTAAAAACTGTGATGATGAGCTTATTTTTATAAGTAACTATATTTATAATTTTGAAAATAATTTTAGTTCTAATTTTCATGCGTAAATATTTGATTTATTCTACTGCTGGTCTGTTTTTTTTGTCCACATTTTTGTTTGAAAGCTATCAATCGCTATAAAATTTCTTTTGCGATACGTTGAAAATTTACAATAAAGTTTTAAATTGGCAATATATATTACATCATCATTAAATTAAACAACTATAATATATGAATTTTATGAGGTTACACTAGTGTTTCTCAAATTGCAAGGTGTGCCCCAAAGGGGGCGTGATAACTCTACGAGGGCGCCGCGAGAATATTAAAAGGCCAAAAACAAAAGATTCTTTTTTTTTTTTAATTTGCTAAAAGTATACAAGCAAAATACATTTTGGCGTAATAAAAAATAAAATTAAATTTTGCACTGATATAATTAACTTATAAATCCATCGGTACTGATGAACTGATCAGTACTGATTTTGTGAAGGAAAGGGAAAATTTATAAAAGTAGAGAAAGCCCATGCAACGTTGGGCCATGCATCTAGATAACTTATAAATACATCAGTACTGCACAAAGTATTTTATAATTAATTTAACTGTACTAAGAACAAGTATAATAATTACCAGTGATCTCATGGGTTTGTCATCTATAAAATTGCATACACAATTAGCACTTATCTTGATCATTTGTACGGTTTATAAATAATTCCTTAACTGCTGAGTAAAGGTTTTGCAGATCGCTCCCCAAAGTTTCTGCTTTCCACCTAAGCTCAGTAGATGACGCACTGGAGGGGGAGTAAACGAATAAATAAGGAAATTATCTGATATAAGTAAATCCTTCACACCCTCTGCCAAGGTCATTTTACTGCATTACATGACCTTCTGAATAATTTTATGGATATCAGCGTACAGAAAAGTTCGTACTTTGGAATGACGTAAATATACGTCCGTGACAATAAACGCACCAGTTAAGCGAAACGTATATATACACCAGCGGCACTTAAAATTCATATTCTAGCCTCAACTATAATATTACGGACTTCAATGCATTTTTATTGTATATGGGGGAAGGTGGAGAACGATGAAAATTATGATTGATATTGGGTCGTAAATATTGAAAGTTTCAAAAATGCTGGATTACATGCGTTATTCAAAATGATAAAATAGGAATAACAAATAAGTATCTTCCCTTAAATTTCATCAACATTTTTTTATAGAAGTCTACAATACTTTCCTGTACATAAATATAAAAAAATATGTTTTTTAAACTATATTTTTATGAACAACAAATAACTATTTATCCCTCATTCAAACAGTTATTTGTTTATTTGTTAAAAATTCATTTCGTTCACTTGCTCAAAATAAAAGAAGCGTTATCTACTATGACAACATTAAAGTAGTATTTTCTGTAGAAAAAAACGGATGATCAAAAAAGAAGCATCTAATTTAATTGAAGTCCTCGGAAAAAGTGAAGGAAAATACTTAATGGATGCAGATTTGGTCCAGAGTACATCCACTGCCTCGAGCGACTTGTTGCTAGATGAAGAAGTTACACGAGTTCGAAGTTATATCATACACATTTATTTCTTTTTGCCGAACATCTTAACGAACAAAAATTCCCTAAAACTCGAAACATCGGGGAGAAAATAGAATTTGAATGCACTTCCATTATACCCTGCGAATCAGCGAAGAATAATTTCGCCCAGGAATTATTCTATTATCTAGAATTAAAGTGTTCCTGATTCGATTTCCTATCGCAGCAAAAGAAGAGTTTATCATCTTCGAGATGGGGGAAGGGGGAGAAAAAAATCGAGCTTTCCCCATGGTCGTACTCGTAAAAGAAATTATAAGAAAAGTTTCCTGCGAAGTATTTTAGTGAGAGTCGTCTATTGTTAAGATATTCTCTTTTGGAACAAAAGAATTTTATCGGATTAGAAAAGACTGTAGTGCATGAATACAGCCCCTTGCGTCGATGGAAATTGTTAATGCAGTGTTTTGTAATTTTGATAATTCAATGATTTTTTAAGTAATAACATACACATGAATGGTTCTTTTAAAAACGCATTTATTTGAATATCCGGACTATTTTTTGAAGGAAAATGTTGAGATGCTTTTTTTTCTTATTATTCATTATTTTCTTTATTAAGTAGTGTTTAAGTATTGACATTTCTTTCTTTTTTTTTTCCTTTTTTTTTCTTTAAAAGAGGACTTTATTTGAGAATTTTATATATAAATGCTTCTTTTTTAAAAATTTTCAAACATTTTAATGCACAAAATCCTATGATTGAATTGTTACTAAGAGAAAAAAAAAGGATTGGTGCTTCTGAATTGTGTTGAGAAGCTGAAAAAAAAAAATCTTCTTAAAAGAAATGGTTGCTTCTTTTCCCCATAACAGGCATAAAAATACGTTTTCTAAAAAAAAGACGATTTATACATCAATTTTTTAAAAAAAAACCCATCTACACCAGCATGAAATCTTAAAATTGTTCCAACGGTATAACGATAATTAATTACTGGTTAAATTTTATTAAATAGAGAATTTCATTGTATTTAAATTCAATGAAATTGATAGTAATATTATTTATTTAAGATATCTTATTTTAATTTAAATATAGTATTAATTAGAGGAAATAATTAGTTTAATTATATACAGCAAGATATTAACTGCATATTGTTTTGCCAAAGATAATTATAAGAAAGAGATGGCGAACCAGTGACACGTGTCACATTGATGGCACGCGACACAATATTTTTGACACGCCAGTAATCAAAATGGTTTGCATTCTATTTCAAAATAACAAAGTTCAGTATGAAGTATTACGAACAAATGCGAATAATCGGTTGCAAGGCGGTGAAGAACACACTCTTGTTTGTTATTGCCTTGACTTAGTTACGTCCTAAACTACAATTACTTAGGATACAAAATTGTCGACCCATAACATAGGTAATTTCTTTGAAACAACTATATTTTAAAGTTTATCTGTGTTATGTTTACGATTTTTAACTGTTATTTAACATGGCTAGTTCAACAACAGCGTACCAGAGAATTTAAAATTTGGTGAATCTAGAAATATATAACATTATTAGTAAACGCGACCAAGCAGTGTGTGTTGTATGTACTGGAATAGTAGTATGCAGAACATTGTCTTTAAAACGGCATTTTGAAACAAATCACAAATTCTCTTGTCAAAAAAATGAGCCACAGAAAAAAATAATTAACTTTTTTACTAAGCATTTTATTTACCTATGTACATTATTTTATTTACAAATATTTCCTTTTTAAAACAATTTCTAGCAAAAGTTGGTAACAGCGAATCGCATGAATTGAATGACTGATAACACGTGATTATAGTTATCACGTGACTGAGGCATTTCATGAATTTAGCCCATTTTGGAGTGTATGCAGTTAGACTACAGTAATCCTCGAAGTTTGCGATAAGCAAAAGTGTAGAGAAACATAGATTCTAACCCGTAGAGCACTCAGATGGTAAACCTCTCTAATTATAAAATAATATAATCTGAATTTAAAAAAAGAAAGTAAATTACTCTTTTTGAAAAAATTATTAATATCCACACCAGACGGCTTGATTTACGGTTAAAACCTGTTAAATCTTTTAAATTTCCATCAAGTCTTCATAAATAGTGATATTTGATTTTGAAGTTTAATTCATGAATAACTCATCTGTATAGACTTAAAATACTTTCAATATATCTTAATTCATACAACTGCCGCCTTCAAAATTCCATAACACTGCCAAATACATTTACCGTGAATAACGGAATCAAACAGTTCGATTCTTAATACAAAACTTCACGCCAAATTGTTACTTAATATTATTTCCTCGTTACATTTCTGCACTTCTCATTAAGTGACGTCCCCCAGATTAAGAAATTCGGGTGTAACATTTCCTGCAGAACCGGCGACGTCCGGATAAATGAAAAGCGATCTTGTCGTCCGGTTGTTCTGGTAACACAACACAGTTTTGCATAAAAGCAAAGCTGGAACGTTTAATTATGTTTAGATTATCATTTTGTAGAGACACACACAGACGAAGGTTTTGGATTTCTAATTAACTCTCTCGACCAAACAGCTTATTTCTAGATTAGGACGTCACCTTTACATGACCTTGACGGTGGCAGGTATCGGCGGAATAATGTGCTTTGTTTCCCAGATTACTTTTCTGATTGGTAGGCGGGGGAGGGACCTGATCTGTTCGTTCTTGTCGACTTATGTAAATAGTGTAATAGAATTAGTCGTTTGGCGCTAAAAGGAATGTCAGCGGGATAGAGAATTTGTGTTAGATCATATGTTTTTTATAAGAAATACCTATGTCTGGATTACGACATTTCTCTTAGAGATGAATCGTTTCGGATGCAATCCAAAACATTGATAACTTCTCTAAATGAGAATAAATATAATTTAAAGAAGATAAATTGGCTTTAGATGCGAATGATAGCTGTAAAATAAAGCATCTCAGTTTCTTAAAAAAAATTATTTTGGAGATTTTATTAGTGTTTATGAATAAACAGTGTGATATTTAGTTTACATAAATATTCTGTTGGGAAAATCGTAAAACAAGTAATATACATATGAAAAAATGACGATATTAAGGGAAAATTAATTTTTATTAATTATCATTAAGGTATCGTATTGTCATCCAAAACAATCATGTATATAAAATTTAAATTCAACTGAAGGAAGCCAATGTGACTATGTATCTGTAATTTTTTAAATAATTAGTTTCAATCAATTAAGTTTAATTAATTATAATGAAATTATCGTATTGTCACCCAAAACAATCATGTGTAGAAAGTTTCAGCTTAAATGAGGGCTTTAAAGCGTGAGAAAAAAAAACTTTTTAAGTTTCGACACAAGGCGCCAAGCTGGTCACTAAGTCGCCAAAAATGATGCCAACGTAGCTGTATTTGTAATTCTTTAAATAATTAGTTTTAATCAATTAATTTTTATTAATTATAACTAAATGACAATAGTGCCATCCAAATTAATCATGTATATAAGGTTTAAGTTCAATTGAATGCTTTAAAATTTATTTTTTAACATTTAAAAATTTGAAAAAGTTATTTATTGGGAGATTGAGAACTACTAGTTGGAATTGAAAAAAATAGTTAAATTTCACCATATACCATAATGCTCAATGCTAATAAATGCATTGAAAATGCTTAAAAAACATAAGTGTGCAATATCTACCTGAATTCTTAAATAATATGTGCATATTTTGTTTGTGTATCCGTGGTAAACTCATTGGTGTGCTTTAAAACTCTTCTAAGTTACCGGGACGTTTTAAGAATTCTTAAAGCACTGATTCAGTATGAAAAAAGCAGGCCCTGCATACAATCCCTTAAAATAGACAATGTATAGCTTACTTTGCTAAATTCGCATACAATCGATAACCCGAAACAAATAAAGGTGCATTACTAACAATCTCACAACAGGGCTGGACTGACTGATGCCTAATGGCTAACTGAGTAAATATGTTGTATGGTGATAAACCTAGGCATAGACGGCGGTCATAACAAAAGATGTAGTCTTAACACTGTATATGCCAGTTCGCATACAGTTGGAGATTTCCAGTTTTTCCGATAATATTCCAGAAATAATATTTTACAATTAAAATTATTCATATCATATTATTGAAGATGAGTTGAAAACAAGGCAATGACCTTTTGACCCAAACCTCAACATATCCCTTATAAGATATATGCAGAGAACGAAGTTATACAATTTCAGCATTGTTGAACTGTGTAATATTTTTTATTACGTAATCTAGCGACAAGAGGAAAAAAAAACACTACGTCATAGAAATATGAAAATTTTTAAGAAAAAAAATTATATTTCCTTATTCCTTATAGTAACAAAGAAATATATAATAGAAAGATTTTTTTCTTCTATCTTATAATATATAGAAAAAAAGACTTCTCCTTTTTCCATATAGTCACTAAATAATCACAAAGAAATACTTGAAATGAAGATCAACCATATATAAAATCCAACATCTGATTCAAATCCTGAATATACTGATTATAATTAAAATTGAAATAATCTATTTAAGATTTCATGTAATCAGTCACTATTGTCATTCAATTCCATATGCTTATTTTATATCACTGCCTTGTTTGCAATTAACTTAACTAGTCATTCGGAAGTGAAAGGGGGAAAATTAAGCTAAACGGAAATGATATTGGGTGAAAAATAGCTCTTTATTTTTTCTAAAATAAGATTAATGAGCTTTCGTATTGAATTCCAGGCTGACAATCAATTACTTTTTTTCATCAAACATGAAAAACGTTTCATGTTTTTAGTAAAATCGATCATAATTATTTTTATTTAAGTTGAAATTCTGTGTTTCGGGTATAATTTTTATTATTTAAACAAACAGTAACTGAATTCATATCAAAGAACCCATTAGCATAAATACTCAAAATAAAACATTTTGCAACATTTTGAATGCATCTGAATATGTGAATTGCATAAAAATTCTCCAATCTTGTGAATAATTTTAATTTTTCAATCTATTAATTCCTCAAATTGTTGGAGAGATAAAATACTAAAATTCTCATCGATTATATAATTTTCCAATTGCTTTGTGTGGATGAATTTGAATTTTTCTTTATATTAAACCATATTTTTCTAGCAGCTAGAATATTTTGATTGGTTTTATCATATGCAAATAAAAACATTTCTGTAATTGAGATCTTTAAAAAGTTTTGACGAAAATTTACTGACTATTATATTTTTTTTATAAGTTTAAATTTTGTTAGACGCCTATACAGAGTGCCAAGACTTAAATTATCCAGAAGTTATGTCTTATTTTTGCAGAACTACCCATCAGAATGTAATAAACTGCTCATCCGTGGATTGGAAACCCTTACGAAACTTTTTGGATCTAGTCCGATCAGTCGCGCGTGTGCATATTATTCGGCAATCGCAAACGATATACTTGTTACACTCACTTCATTAATAAACATGTGGACGTCACAGCAAAAAGTGCAGTGCGTACTTTGATTAACATAATTTAAATCAACCACAAGAGCACAACGACGCATTCCAAAAGAATAGAATGTCGATTTTTCTACATCGAAATCTTTCCACCAATGGGGAAGAACTTCAAAGGAGACGGGAACTTTGGTATCTCAAACTGGTAAATATACTTAAGTCTTTTAAGTGATAGATGACACCGTTGATCGTCTGCGTGATTCATTTTGTAGGAGTCCTGATAATTATATTAGACAAGCCAGGAACGACATTCCATTTTGTTAGAACACATCGCTGTACACGCGTGACTGATTTAAATTCCGTTAACCAAAATACGCACTACACTTTTTGCTGTGGCATCCACATCTTTACTAATGAAGTCAGTGTAACAAGTTTATTGTCTACGATTGCCAAATATTACGCGCATGTGAGGCCAATCGGACTACACCCAAAACCTCGGAGAGTTTTCGAATCCCTGGATGGCAGTTTGTTACATTCCGATGGGTACTTACAGCACGTGTCAGTAAGTTAAACATTAGTTAGATGGCACTATGTAAAACGTTAATTTTTCCTCAAATGTGGCTCAGTACAGGGCATGAAGTTTTAATGAGCAAAATGCTGCTTATAACACTGCTATTTATGTACTCAACATATATATATTAGTTGTATAATGTACATCTATCAAGAAGTTCCTCTCATCCGCACTCTTTTACTGGTATGCAACTAAAATCCTACATATTTGGTGTATAGTTATTAAGTTTCTTTTTGAATGGTTGTAAAATTTGTTTTAAATCCAGAAATTTTACATAAATGAAGGTTTATAATAAATAATTAGTAAAACAAATGCTTAGTGCTTTTATACAATAAGTAAATATTCAGATACTCACAAGGAAGTTTTTTTTATAAAATATACATTAAGTGTAAGGAAAAAAAAATTCTAATATGGATATGTACCATAGAAGATGCAAAAATGCGTAGGTGGAATCATTTATCAGTTGGGTGTGCGACCACCTTTACTCGACATGAAGGAGCGATGATTCTACGTTGCGTCAGTTGCATCTTGTGTGATCTGTGCCCATTCTCGAAGACATTGTCAAGTCATTAAAGTTCTGGCAAGGAGTGCGCACATCAGAAAGGTGTCTACCAAGAATGTAACAAATACAGATGGGTGAAAAAATAATACGAACACCCGTGAAAAAGGCATGGCCCATTTCAAAGATGCATAACGCGCATGTCATTTAGCGTTGCAGTCCGCCGCCTAGCGGTTTCGAAAGGTCAAGTATCAGTCGCTCAACAACTGCGATAGGTGTTGCACGCGTCAATTGTAATTTCTGAAAAACGCAATAATGACCTGTCAGAGTTCGAAAAAGGTATGATTGTTGGAATGAGGTGCGCTGGCTGCTCGGTGACGGAAACAGCCATTTATTTGGGCGTGCAACGAGTACTGTATCTGCCGTTATGACATCATACAAGAAATGCGGGAATGTGACGTCTGGAAAGCACAACAGTGGACGGAAAAGAAAGCTTACCGACAGGGATAAAAGAGTCTTACCCGCATAGTGGCCCGAAAGCACAAGCAATCGCTATCCCAGATAACGTCTGAAGTGAATAGTCATCTTCGTAATCCTATTTCCGCAAGAACCGTCCAAAGGGAACTTCATGCTTCGAACTTGTATGGAAGAGTTGGAATTTGTAAACCATTGGTAACAGCACGTCATGCTTTACAGCGACGCCAGTGGTGTAGAACACACAGACAGTGGACCCCACAACAGTGGCAACAAGTCATCTGTTCGGATGAATCGACGTTCACCTTATTCCAAACCACTGGACGCGTTTATGTGTGGAGAACGCCCAAAGAAGCATTTGCTCCTGAATGCATCGTGTCGACTGTTAAGCATGGAGGTGGGTCCCTTATGGTATGGGGGGCAATATCTTGGTGTGGTCTTGGGCCACTTGTTACTCTGCATGGCAAGGTTAAAGCTGCCCACTATGTCAATAACCAGAAGGATCAGGTGCATCCATTTGTCCAGACTTCATTTCCCGGAGAATGCCCACTTTATCAAGACGACAACGCTCCTATCCACACTGCTAAAATCGTGCAAGAATGGTTTGCAGAGCATGCGGGGGAAGTAGGTCATCTTGATTGGCCCCCTCAGTCACCTGATTTAAGTATTATTGAACATTTGTGGGGATATTTGGAGTCAAAACTACGTGCTCAATTCCCTCCACCATCTACGATTTTGGTATTAGAGACCGCTCTCCACGAAAAATGGCTTCATATTACATTACAAGTTGTTCAGGACCTCTATGCGTCCATCCCACGTCGCATACAGTCTGTAATTCAGTCAAAGGGGGTCCAACTCCCTATTAATAAAGCTTTTCTCCTCTTTCACAGGTGTTCGTATTATTTTGTTACCCATCTGTATGTTGTATAGGATTCAAATTAGAAAGCGTTGACCTCTTTGCGTTCTAAGTACTGCCTCACGTTCCACTTATTATTTGACAACTCGAGATCTGAAATTGGGTTCTATCATCCATAAATATGGTATCGGGACCTTTGACTTTTAGATATGAGCGGACATATGGGTTGAAAAATGCATCTTGATAAATAACCTGCAATTGAAAGGAGACGTAAACTCTGGAGATCAGTTCGCCACCTGATATCCCCGCCCCAAATATAACACCAATACGTCTTTCAGTGATATTGTGAGCTTGACATCAAGTTCTTCAGGTTCCCCAGGTCCGTATCAATGGGGGAACTGTTGTCTTATAGAACTGAGCCTTATTGGTTAACAATATATGGCCCATTGCTGTGGTGTCCTTTGAATGTGATCCAGAGCCCACTGTAACGGAGATTTTCTATAAGAAGACTTCAATGGAACCCGAACTGAAGTTCTTCAGGAATTAAGATAATTTTTCAGCAGTCATTTACGAACAATTTGTCAGGATATTACTGTTCCTGATGACGTCACAACTCTTGAAGAAAGTTGTGACGTATTGAACTCATCCTAAAACGCCGAGCATGCAAACATAAATAACTATCCTCGCAGTTCTTGTAATTCTAGAAAGTACACTACCAGGTCTTGACGCTGTATGTACATTTTTATAGCGATTCAACAAGTGGCTGATGATAGAACGGTTTATATTTATAGCTCAGGCAATCTACGACTCTGTCGTTCTCAAGAACGGATCCGTCCGATTGCATACTAGCTATGTTTTTATTCAAATGCTGTCGACGACTCATTTTCAGGTATTTGGCTAAAACAAATAAAGAAATGAGCAGCCAAAAAAATCCACTAATTTCCTACACAACTAAAGGAAAAGAAACTTTAGAAATCAACCTTATTTTCAATGTGCAGCGCATTACACATTTTTATATGTGGATATGCAAATATTTTACAACCGAGCTGCTTTCACTTTTTACTGTTAGGTACATTTACACATTTTATTTGTAACGTTTCTTCTACTCGAGTTATGCTATTGCAACTGTTTGTTGCTTATTTTTTTAGAAAGAGTGTACATATAGTTCAGCTCATGTGAATCACTTCTTAGAAAGTGATCCATTGTTAATCCACCCATCCGAGAATAAAAGATGTTTTTTTTATTTTTGTATAAACTAGTTTTTTAAGTACATGGCAATGAAAAGATATCTCGTATTTTGGAAAAACGTCGCAATATTACTTATTCAATATTTCAGTTTCAAGTGATTTCTCTTTTCCACAATATTTTATTCCTCTTTAAATTAATATACATTAAATTTTATCGATAATAATAAAAAAACTCTTCAAATAATTCATTTTCGTATATTACACAGAAATATATATTAATCGGAAACTGAAAAATTATTTTGAAAAAAATGTTCTGATCTTTTTAGTTACATAAAAGATTAAATTAATAAAAATAAAAAAAAATAATAAAAGAAATTTCAGGTAAAGGTTTTAATAAATCAGTAGTCTTAAAAGAATGTAGGATTCAAGAAAATCTCTATCTCTCAAAGAAATACTTTAGCTTAAAATGCTGTTTTTTTGTTAAATATTAAAGCGTTCACCAAAAAGATAAAATATTCAAGTTTTACTGATTTTTGTTACTTTAGTAAGGAAAATTTAAATATTTGAGCTAGAATTTTAAACGGAAGTATTTGGATCAATTATAAAATCATATTTTTAATTCATACTTCATAAAAATTTATACAATGAAAAATTTCAGAAAACTAAATTACGTAAGTTTTACTTAATATATTTCTTGCTCTAAATGATTCTTAGGGGGAAATTCTGATACTTTTTTAATAATAATACTTCTAGTTTAAAAGATTCTTTTCATTTTACATGTGCATACATTAATATTTTCTTCATAATTTTATCATTTTTAATGAATATTTGTATTTTTAATATATCTAGAATTTTGAAAAGTTTGCCTGAACGATGATAAAAATTACAGATCGGATTATTTTATATATTTCGCTATTGTTTGAAAAGCTTGGAGAAAAGTAATTTTTGATTTTACGTATTATTCAAACCTGTATTTTCTTGTTTTCTCATAATAACAAAATAAAAATTCGCTTGTAGTAAAGCAATCGAAAAAACTTAAAAAGAAACTGTGATAGCTACACTTTTTCTGAGACTTTGACGTATAATTTTTTGTCTTATACTAAAGCTATTGAACATGAGATACATTATTAATTATATAATAATTACTTTGATTATATTTATAAACAATATAATAAAAAATAAAAATTCGCAATTAAAGTGGTTAACTTAATACATGAGTTTGATACGAATTGATTATAGCATAATCTAGATTTTTTTTCTGTCAGTTTTAATAAGTATACTTGTTGAAAAAGTTTATTTATTGAAGTATTGTTTTTATGTATTTTTTTATTTAGTTCAGTGCCTCTCAAATTTTAAACGTAGGTGATCCAATTTTAACTCATAGTTTTCTTCGCCACCCCCATAAAATGACAATGAATTATTTGCAATAATAATGTACTCTTTTTACGCTTAACTTGTTATACAATCTTGATTATAAGCAATACAAATTATCAATATAAGTTTTACATTTTGTATACGTTACTTTCAAGTTATTAATACTTTTAAGTAATATGTTACTTTTCATAGTTCAGAATTTATTTTGTTTTGCTTCCGTTTCCTTACATAAAAATGAATATTTTTTAAAAAAATAAATCTTTATTGTCATTTCCAAAGCATCCTTGCACTTCTCACGAAGAATGACCCTACTTTAGGGGGAAGGGCACCCTTCATCAGTTTGAGAAACGCTGATTTAGTTAGTGACTTAAATACTTAATACATTTATTCAGAAATATATGCTGCACATATGAAATACACGGTGTGATATTTAAAATTAAGATTTGTAATTGTTTTTTATAAAAAGAAACATTATATTAAATTAAAAATATATATATATAATTTTTTTAATTCTATTCTTATACTTCGTTAGAATAATGAACTGGCGCCATCTGTTGCAGCCAGATATAACTTCGATAGAAACAATCCAAAATAAGTTTAAAATTTAAAAAAAAATAAATGAAATTAAAAAGTAAAATTTAATTAATCAATTAACATTTGAAAAAACTGTATTAACATCAAGTGTCATCCACTACTATTTAAAAAATGTATTTGAACTTGAATATCTGAATTGAAATTATTTTATTATCAAATGAAAATTTGCACAAGATATATATATTAGAAATATATACCGTAACATCCGGCGTATAGCGCGTACCGGCATATAACGTGCACCTATATTTCCGAGTCGTATTTTTTTTTAATTTTAAGATATATTCGCCGTATAATGCGCATCCCCTCTTTTACGAAGAAACCTAGCAATACTTTTATGTTTCGAAGTAATTTATTCGAGGTATTATCCCAAGATTTTGAAGAAATAGTATACTTCTAGAACTACAACCCTTTAAGATAATTAAGAATGCCATTTCTTTTAAATAAACTGTATTTTGATATAAGTAGAAGCCTAATATTTTTTTATGCTCATTTCTTTTTTAATTTTTATAACTACCGTTTTTATATCCGGCGTATAACGCGCACCCGTAAATTTCAATCTTATTATTTTGTGTTAAAAAGGCATGTTATGCGCTGGATTTTACGGAAAATGAATATATATACATATAAAGGGAGAGAATTAATTATAAGTAGGAATTGAATAAATTGTTTTCATTAAGTTTAATTTCTCCATTTTCAGTATTTTGTATATGAATAAATTAAAACTCTTGCAATGTTCAGCGGTTATTTTATGCAAACATATTTCTAAAAATGGATTTTAGTTTTTAAAAATAGAAAAAAATATATTAAAAATGTTACTTATAGTAACTAATTATGTTTGTGTGTGTGTAATTTCTTTCTGAATCTAATATAAATTGAACTTATATTAAAAAATCATTGCGTGGCTATTAGTAATAATAAATTGATTTATATATGAGTAACCAAGAAAAAACCAACAATGATTAGCTACAATCTGCGGATTACGATATAAAATCAAATAAAATAAAATAATTCATACTGCAGAAAACACGTCCATCTTTTCTTGAACTTCTGATGTAATAGTCCAGACATTACTTTTCAGATAACTCTGTACCCAACTCAATTTATCAAGATTAACAGAAGAAAAGTTAGGAAAAAATCATCTTCTCTTCTCTTATAAATCCGTCTTTTCTTTTATCTACAGCTGGCATGTGTCTGGGGGCAATCAGGATGCTGATGATGGACGTCCCCAGTCCCACGACTCAGGGGGAGTCTGTAGAACTCATCTGTAGCTACGAGCTCGATGAGGATAAGCTTTACTCCGTCAAGTGGTACAAAGACGATGTAGAATTTTACAGATATGTCCCAAATGACTGGCCACCAGGACAGTTTTTGCCTTTACAGGGGGTCAGGTTGGATGTAAGTACATTACATTACACTAGTTTTGATTGTGTTTAATTAATGCTAAACTAGATCATCCTGTTTATTTGTAATCTATATCCTATTTCTTATTCTGTTTAAATGTATGGATTCCAAAACTGGGCCATGTGTCATCTAAAAACCGTTGGTAAAGTTTATACGGATGTTGGAATAGCTTCGGATTTAAGATTAAGATGTAATTGAAAACCTCGAGTATAACCTTTTTCTTTTAAGGTATCTGATTATGTTCGGAACCGTGATATGCAAAAGCGCATGAATGGATAATTTTCATGATATTTAGGGTCATTTAGATTAGAATATATGAATAAAATTGTTTTAAGGACATTTTGAGAAAAAAAAGTATTTAAATATAATATTTTGGCAAAAAATTACCTTTGTGAAAAATGCTTCTATTATATTAATATGTTACCTGTACTACAGAGTACCTGTACTCTACATAGTCTCAACTAGAATGTTTGAAATATATAACTTAGAAGTTGGTTTATTCATGTTTTACGAAAACAGAGGAGAGAAATTTTAAGAAAAAAAAAACGCCAATAATTATTTCAATCGGTGGCGACAATGGAAATAATACGAATTTTTCAAAAATTCTACTTAAGCCTCTGTAAAGATGTCTAAGCTATATGCAGGCAAAATATTATTCTAATAGAAGCATTTTTCACAAAAAGAGAACATTTAAAAAAAGAGATTATTCTAAGTTAATTTTTTGCCAAAATAGTATGTTTGAATAATTTTTTTTTGACAAAATGTCCTTAAAACAATTTTATGTATGTACTCTAATCTAGGTGAGACTAAATATCATAAAAATTATCCAGTTATCCACTTTTTAAAAATAACGGTTCCGAACTTAGTCGGATACCTTAAGTAGTATAAATGGATCAAGTTTCCTGAGGAAATTTCTCTCATATATTTTAATGAGATTGTTCTTCCATTTCTTATTAGTTAATCATGTTTATACAAACACACGTGAAATAGTTTTATAATAGCGTCATTTATTTGTCATTGGCTAAAACCTGCTAATGTTAGTTCCAAGGAAGAAACAAAAAAAATGAGAGAGAAAAACATTTTTTTATAAATTACATTACTTTGTAAGGAAACTTTTAACCACTTAGAAAGTCACGTATAAGCTATTTTTCATGTTGTCTTGCAAGGAATCGCGAATAGAACTCTCAAGTCTAATTCGTTACCCAATTATGCTAAAATAAATGACACTTTCCTTTCAATATAAGATATTTGCTGTTATGATTTGGTTAAAAGTATATGAGATTATAGTTTTAAGTAAATATTAAGTTAGGTCATATATATATATATATATATATATATATATATATATATATATATATGTGTGTGTGTGTGTGTGTGTAGTAGTAGTAGTAGTAGTAGTAGCTTCGCTAGTGAGGTAAGACTTTTTAACTGACGATAACATCTAGATAGTTCATGTGAATATGATTGTATTGATGATTCATGCTCTTGTAGATGAGATACTTCAATGTATTTTACCCTTAGCTACTTAAACAACACACGCAAAAACGTAGAACAACTGACGATGTCCATAAGCTTACGGTAACATTATAAAAACCAGTAGTGACCGGTGAATCTTTCAAAGAATCTCGCCTTTTATTTAAAATGCAGACCGGTTTGAGTTCCAAAACTCAAAAGAATGCCTAAAACATTTCTTCTGATTGGTCCAGATAATCGGATTATATTCTTATTCAATTCTTAATTTAAATACGTTGAGATTTAATTTTAAAGAAATGAAGTTACATCCCGCTATGCGTGTAACGAACAGTTATTTATCTAGCCAAAGCCCTGGAGAGTCAGGACCATTACAAATTAAAAACTTGGAAGTTGAAATTAACGTGGATTATATATATATATATAATTCACGTTAATTTCATATTTCAAGTTAATGATTTTTTAATATTTAAATTCCTCTTATATAATTCTTTTCTTTCCTCTTCGTACATAGTATGACAAATTTCAGGTGAAGGTTGGTCGGCCCCAAAACATGTTTAAACCTGCAATCCTGGTTCCTAAGGCCAGGAGTTTGTCATTATACTACTGTGCCTTCTTCCTATTTATAGTTATCTTAGGTTATAACTATCTGTTTATTTTTATATTTTCGTTTATATATTTGAGTATATGTATATATATAATTATAAATTGAATTTTTTATATTGGATTATATATATATATATGTATATATATATATATATATATATATATATATATATATATATAATATTCATCTAAAATTCACTAACTGAACTGTTCGAAAACTTAGAGTATTATTATTCTTAACTAAGTAAAATTAAGATCCTAATTAGACTTCCGAGACAATTCTTCGAGTGCAACATTTTTTACCTTTACAAAAATGATACAAATACATGTACTTTTCTAAATCAAGTTGACAGGTTACATGGTTACACGAAATAGGTTCGAGTCAGAAAAGAAGTTAACATTCTCTATGACTTCACTCCACGATTGTTGAAAGCTGAAAGTTATTGAAGGTCAATGCAATTAGAAGGTTTTCTAGAACCAGATTTAATTACCGAATTCGACACTAATGGACTTTCGAAAAGCTGTGGACCATTACGATGTTGAAATCTTTACCGTAATGACTCATTCAATTTCTAGGGGGAGTATGCTACACACACATCTCGAAGTGCAAGAAAAGAAAATTAAAAAATAACTCTAAAGCATGAGTTTATTGAACATTGGTTTGCTTGTAATGTGAACTTAAATTCTTTATAAAAATTGAAACTGTAAATCGTTAGTTTAACCGAAGTTGTTTGAGGAATAGTTTAGAAGTAGTTTTTCAAATATTACTGTTTTTTTTCACTTTTTACTTCGAATTAATTCCAACATAAGCGAAGTTAGTGAGTAAATTAAAAAAAAATAAGGCTTAGTTTCAAGTTAGTGGATTTAAAAAAATTAACTGCGATTTAATTTTCAGTTCAACGATGAGACTACTAAAAAAGGGCTCAATTCAAAAATTCAGAAAAACTAAACACCAAACCAGTATTATTATTACTATTAAGAATATTCTGCTAAGTAACCATCATTTAAAAATTTTGCGCAATAATTTTTGTTAATAATATCCTGTGCAATAGAATTTTTTAACTAAATTAAAAATAAGTTTCAGACTTTTTTACGTATTAGTTATAAATATATACCAAACATATTTGAAGGTGTAACTTAGAACACTTTTTCACAGTTTTGGGATTTAAAGTACTTTTAAACACTTTCTGTTTCTTAGTGTCCTTCTCAGCTAACTGTTCTAAGGTCGTGAATTTGTCGAGTCTAGTAATCAAATTAAATTATGAAAAATTTCTAAAAATGTAATTATCAACACATATTTTAAAGTTACAAACCAATTATTACATATTGTCTGCGCATGGTATATCAAAATTTATTACTAGTTAATATCTGATAAATGCAATTATATATAGCATATCATTCTTTTGTCACTGAATACGTGAAAAAAGATAAATATCTAAGCTTACTCATTCAAATATGTAGGAAAAGAAAAATTAGGCATTTTTTTATTCATATTTAGAGTATACACGAATATATATGTCAGAGAATTCATTAGTAAAGTTAGGATGCAGAATTTATTATTCATCTTGTATTTGAACAAGAAAAAGAACTCGTGAGATAATTTCAGTCAAATGATTATTACGTCTGATTGCAAATCTATTCACACGAACTCATTTTCTAGATTTGAGACAAGTTATATTTTCCAAATCAACCATGGTTAAACATCAAATACGGATATATGAAATACTTTTTTATCATCCGATTTAAGTTTATGTACATTCTCTTTGATGATGTTTCTCCATCGTATTTATCATATTTACTGTAACAAAGGTGGCTAAATTTATTCTACTTTCCTCCTTATCACCCTCCTACTCATTAAAACAGTGCAGGCAGGTTCCTTAATGAACTCTTCCGAATCGACACCTTATTGGCCACGAAAAAGGAAGGTGGCACTGAATTTCGCTACTCATCTGTGAGACATGCACATCAGATATTAAAACACTACCCCTCGAACCGAAAACTGTGCTGTCCTAATGTAATTAATCCAGATTATGACATGCGGCAGTTCCCTTGCTCGTCCCCGTTGTAGAATTTAATAACGACCCGATGGTTTCAGAGTCTCTGAGCTCACTGACCAAGACAAAGTTAATAAAGGGATTTTGCAAGCGACTTGCCACACAGCCGAAGACTCGACGGAGCGTTCTTTATGCACTTGTATGGAGTTCTCCATTTCGAAAGATGAGGAAGAGAGTTGTTGTTTAAGCCAGTGCTTCTCAAACTTTCAATGTTCGCGACCCACTATTCAATCATCATTTTCACTGCGCCTCCCGCTATACAATTACAATGTATTTAATTCAATAATACTATACTTTGACACTAAGGCTACAATACGACTTTAACCTCATATGTGCCGCCGACGTATATAAACGTCTCACTGAACCAAATCATTAATTTCCCCGGACGTATATATACGTCTTTCCAAAGTATGATCTTTTCTGTGCAATGCTATTTATAAAATAATTCCGAAGGCTTTGGAATGCTACAAAAGGACATTGACAGTGTTTGCGAAGGATTTACTTATATAAGAGCATTTGCTTACTTATTATTTACTCCTCCCCCTAAAAAAACATGAAAATAGGCTCGTCTATGTGGAAAACGGTGGCATTGGGGAGCGAATCACGTAATTTTTAATCGGCAGTGAAGAATTAATTACAAACCGTACAAATTATCAAGATAAGTGTTATTAAAAGTGTGTTAATAAAAGCCTATGGGATCACTCATAATTATCAACCTTATTTTTAACATATTATTGTTAAATTAATAATAAAATATACATTGTACAGTACTGATACATTTATAAATGTATTATATCAGTGTAAATGTGTATTTTATATTTTATTATATCAGGAAATAGCTTGTTTGTTTACTTTCAGTAAATGAATAATTTTTAAATAGCCTTTTGTTTTTGACTTTTCAATATGCTCGAGCCTCCATCGAAGAGGTGTCACGCCCCTCCAAGGGGTACGTGCACCACATTTTGAGAAACGCTGGTTTAAGCAGATCTCTCCTTCTCAGACATACATTGCCAAAAATTTCAAAATTAAACTGAACTTACAAGGGAAGGGCTCGACTAAGGAAATTCATTTGGGGTCGAGACTTGGTGTTATAGTAGTACTCTTTCAGGGTGTTCAACCCTCAACGTTATTCGGCCGGATGGCAAATCAATTCGAAGAAAATAGCCTTCGAAATTTATGCTTAGCTTTCATACAATTAAATTTTAATTTCCTCCGGTCACGCAATGGTGCAGTTGGGAGGACGCCTGCTTTCCAACAAAGCGTACAGAGTTTGAGTCGCGAACAACTTTTTTGTTTTTAATTCGTTTAATTATTTCTTGAAATTAAATAAATTTATCTATGAAAAGTTTATTAAAAAATTATATTTTATGTAATTGTTTTGTATTCCGTAAAGTAAATAAATTACTGTAATTATATAAATGTGTATATTTCATTTTATAAATATATTTTTATACGAATAAATAATATTTATAATAAAATATATAATAAATATTAAATGATATTTTACATAAAAAATAGATACATATAATTTTATAATGTGAAATACAATATACTTCAAGTAAAATATTATATATAATATAAAATATTTTATAAATAATGTCATAAAAATAATATATATCTTTTTATATGCTTTTAATTTAATTATATTATAATTATGTAAGATATTTAGTATGTCATTTTTTAAAAAAAAATATTTAATTTTAATAATAAATTAATTCTAATTTGTATGAATAATTTAAGTAATAACTAATTTAAATAATAAATAACTTAAGTAATAACTAATTTAAATAATAAAGCATTTAAATAATAGTTAATTTAAATAATAAATTTATTTATTTTTACTTTATAAGATTCAAAATAATTACATAAAATATCATTTAATATATAATAAACCTTTCATAAATATTTTTTTTAATTTACAATACGAATTAAATGAATTGAAAAAAAAGTGAAGGTCGCGTGATTCGAAACTTGTCCGTTTGATTAGAAAGCAGGCGTCCTACCAACTGCGCCATTGCATGACTGGAGGAAATTAAAATTAATTGTATAAAAGTTAAGCATGAATTTCGAAGGCTATTTTCTCCGAGTTGACAGGCCATTCGGCGGAATTACATTGAGGGGTGAACACCCTAAAGAAGTACTATTGTTACACCAAATCTCGACGAACCAAAATGAATTTTCTTAGTCGTACCCTCCCCTTGTTTGAGTACCACATATGATGTTTGTAACTTGGCTATTTCACTCTGCAAGGCAGGGGTGGAAAACTCGCGTCACGCATGCCACAATTTGGCATGGTTGAGTTGTAAAAGTGGAACACGAAGACTTATAGAAAAATTATAAATTTTTAAAAGATAATAATAAATACTTTTTAATGGTTTATTGAAAGGAGGTTGTCTTAGGCAAAACAAATCATAAAAAGTTATTTTAAATGCATTTAATTACAATAAAAATTATTACGTCGCTGTTGCGAGTTTTCGAAAGGAAGCCCATTCGTGAGATTATGGAATTTGAGGCAGCATGTTTTAAAATATCAGGAAGCAAGCAATGAACCGTCTAGGGAGTACTTGCTTCACAATAATGAAGATAGGCTTTGAGATTTAGATTTTCTTACCGAGATACAGTTAGACAATTAAATAATTTAGATTTACGATTGCAAAGGAAAAAGATTGTTCTTATCCAACCCTGTGGTTGATCATACATCTTCTTTTGTGACCTCGCTTTTGCTTTTTTGTATCGATTTTGAAGAAAAAAGAGAAAGTGATCCGCACCTAAAACAACCCTATTGTGTTTGTATCATCGAGAACTAATTCTAATGTAACATGACTTAGTAAAACATCTGCAAAAAAACACATTAAGAAAGTACTGGCTGTTTAATAATTGTTTAGAATTAAATTTTTCTGGTTATACTCTTTGTTTATGCCTAACTTAAATGATGTATACTGAAAAAAAATACTAACAATCAAACATAAAAATTTGTACCTTAATTTTATTATATCATTTTTAATTTCTGCTACTTATATATAGAGAGAGACATACTTGCATAAAATATGTGCTATTTGTGTAAAGATTTTCATAATAATTTTATATTTTTTCACCTTGTGTCGAGCTCATCGCGTTTTCTACTAAAAATTCCTCTTGGATTCTTTGGGGCCGAAAAAGGCAAATTTTTTCCAACTGAATCCAAAAGCGAAGTTTAAGTGTGCTAATTAGGAACCTTTTAAAATAGCAGAAGTTTAACGTAAGCGTATGACCTATTGGGAAGTAATTACGCTAATCTGAGTTTAAGCGCGCAAACTGAAGGAAGAGAAGTAAGCCGTCATTCGAGTGTGAAGCTATTCGTGACAAAACGATAAAGTCAAGGTGGATACTATTAGGCGCGAGATCAAGGAAAGATATTTAGGATCCGAGAGGATTGCAGTTACACAAGAGATACAGGAAGGATAATTTTGTTATCTATTAGGAACTGTGTATAAGTTGAGATTAGGAATAGGCGGGAATATAGTGATTATAAAGTCGCGTTAATTTGGTAATACGTAATGTGTGTTTTCTCACCTCATATCCGTTAAGTTAAAATACAAATAGTATCATTGTTAGTGTTTAAGTTAAGATCTTAATAAAGAGATACTAAGATTATGACAACGCCTGGTTCTTTATTTACTCCCACACCCCTAGGTCACGAAGATAACACAGAAGTAAGGTATCACTCACGGGTGAATACCTTACAACATTTTCCTTTTCTTTGGTTTGTTGGAACAAGTTTGAAGGGGACCACATATTTTTTTAAGCAGATAGTGACACTCTTCCCAAAAAGGTTGGTCACGCCTGCTGTAAGCAGTATACCTAGATGTTGAGATCAATTCGAATCGTAGAGCTAATCATGTTGCATTTATAAGTTCCCTGCTGTCTTGAAGAGAATTTTAAACTGCTACTTTGTTGTCTTATATGACAAAGAGTAGAGGTTGCACTTGTCAGGGCTGCCAGTGCCCTGAGAGGTTGGACTTCTGCTCATTTTACTCGCCTTTGCGACTCACGTCAGCTTACGTTGGAATAATTCTACTTCGGTCACTTCAAATTATTCGCTTTCTTTCAAAGTATATAATAAACTCTTGGAAGTATATTGATAAATTATATCTTTCAAATTAATTTTATTTAAAAATATTTCATTATTTATTTCAAAATAATATCTCCAAAAGAATTTAAATATTTTATCATTAAAAAAACAAGTTAGATATTTTCAAGTAAATTTTAATTTCTTTCAAGTTCAGGGAGTGTGTTCAAACAAAAAGATATAAATATATCCAGCTAATTCTTCTGAGTTTCACCTCCTTTTTTCCTTTGGGTTTAGTACCTTGCAACTATGCAATTTAAAGGAATAAACATTATATAAATGTTATCGTACTTATGAATATGATTCATTTATTTGATACCGATCATCTCAAAATTACTTCCTTCAATGAATTTCGGTTCCTACCGAGTTTTCCCTGTTAATTCATTACGTGTTTGTCACAATTGCATGGAATGTATTCGAATATGATATTTAAATTATGCACATTATGCATTCTATATGTAATCTTGAATGTATGAAAGATAGTTGAATACAAAGGAAATTCATTGGGTTCGTTTGATATTAATCCAATTACAGCAACTTATGAAGATTTAAATAAAACGCAAATTGAGTTGAGAAATATTTTGGATTGAAGCCAGAAAAGTCAAGATTTGAGACGGGAGTTAAACACAAAAAAGTTGTAACTATCATTTTATGATGTACAAGTCAAGGACATCTGTGTGATGCTATCAGAATACACGTATTTCATTTTAAATTTTTTTAAAAACAAATATGACTGTGAAAGGTAAAACAAGTAGCTTTATTCTTCAGAATCAATATATGATTAGTTAGAAAAAGGGAATGAGAAAGACTCTATCCAATTATTTATAATATGTTTAATCTATTCATCATTCGTTTACTTTTTCATTATTTTGATATATTTATCTATACATATATAAACATACATTTGGAAGTATTATACAATCATACCATTAAAATAAATTTCTGTAATGCATTATAAAGTATAATTTCATAGAGGTATGGAAATGACATATGTGTTGATAAAGATTTCTGCACTATAAATTATTTTTTAGATTGCGTAAACATGAAAAATTCAACATGTTGCTGATAGTACTTGGAATAAGTTTAGCTAAGAATTTGTTTATATTAAAAAATGCAAGTAATATTTATACTTTTGAAATTAATCTCCACTGTAATTCTTCCAATCTCGAAGAATTTATTTTGTTATTGATACTACATAGATAACATAAATATGATAGATGTTGCAAGTTATCTAACAACCCACACGATTTTCATCCTGTAAACTGAGAGTACTAAAAATTGAATTTAAATATTTATGAATACCACAATAGCATAATAACAATATAATAAGAAAACGTGACATGTAATGTAATCCCTGTCAGGTTCAGTCTATCTTGTAATTCCATATTCATGGAATTTTCCTTGCAAGTAGGGGGATTAAAATACCTACTGGCCATTAAAATTGCAACACCAAGTAGGCGACATGCTACAGACATGAAATTTAAATGACAGGATGAATAAGATGTGGCATGCAAATGATTACCTTTTCAGCGCATTCAGACAAAGCAGGTCCCGTTAGCGACACGAACAATGTAATTAAATGAGGAAATTGCTCGGTCGCTTTCTCACTCACAAATTATGTTTGAACGTTGTTGCCTGGTGAAAAGTTGTTGTGATGCCTCGTGTAAGAAGCAAAAAGGCGTACCGGCGAGTTTCTGATTTTGATAAAGTTTGAGTTGCAGCGTACCGGGAATGCAGTTCATTGTAAAGCAGTGTTTCTGCAGTATCGATCGAGATCCAATGGCTGTTAGCAGAGTATGGGATCAAAGGGTTCAGGACCCCTTACCACCAGCAACTGATAAGATATGCATGTTACCCACGGGGACTTAATGAATCATGCAGCAACGTCACAAGCTCTGAGTCTAGAATTGGAGACGTTTCCCAGACAACAAGTGTCTGCACGCACACTTCAATGACATTTGGACTCTCTCCTCGGAGACCATGGTTGTGGCTATACTCGACCCTTCATCTCAAACAGGAGAGTCTTTAATGCTGTAATCAATGACGAACCTGGCCACACAATTATCAAGATGTCATTTTTCGGATGAATCCAAGTTCTGTTTACAGCATCAAGGTGGTCGCAATCGGTTTGTTGGCATCGTGGTGAACGCACATTGGCTACGTGCATTCGTATTCGTTATACTGGTCCATCACCTGGCGTGATGATACGGGGTGCTATTGGACACACATTTCGGTCACCTCTTTTTCGCATTGACGGTATTTTGAACAGAAATCGTTACTTTTCTGGTTTTAATGACCCATGGCTCTACCCTTTATTTGAGCCCTGTGAAACCCTTCGTTTCAACAGGACAATGCATGACCACATATTGACGGTATATTACGGATCGTCTTCGATACGGAAAATGTTTGGCTGTTGCCCTGGTCAGCACGTTCACCAGTTTTCTCACCAGTAGAAAACTTCTAGTATATGGTGACTGACTCTTCAACATTCACCAGTGACTTCGGTTGATGAGCTGTGGCATCATACTGAAGCTGCATGTACATCTGTTCCTGTGCATATCATCCGTTATCTGTTTGACCGAATGTTCAGGCATATACACTGGTGAGCAAAAATTAAGGACGAGACGGTTTTTTCAATATAACTTTGTACAAAAGCTTTCCAAATCAACACATTTAATACCGTAAGATCCCCAATACGAAAGGACATGTGTAATATGTAAGCAACACTTACTAAAAGAGAAATCAGAGGGATAAAAAAGAAGCTTGATTGAAAAAGTAGCATGGAGCGCAATGCGACTGAAGGCCGAAACATCACTGTGATGGGTGTCCAGCAAGAAACATCCGGTCTTTAGTAGAGGATATGATCTCCCCTGACTGCTAGGCAGGTTTCACAGCGTCTGCCCATGCTGAGAATGAGGGTGTCAATGATTTGTTGAGGAATTGCTGCCCATTTGTCTTGTAGCGCCAATCGAAGCTTCGAATCGTTACTGGTGGTAAGGTTCAAGCTGCCAAGCGTCTGCCTAGAAAATCTCATACATGCTCGATGGGATTGAGATCCGGAGATCGTGCCGGCCAATCCATACGTTCAATATCATCACTCTCTAAGAGCTGTTCGGCAACTACTGTGCGATAACATGGTGCATTGTCGTCCATGAAAAGGAACTGCATACCCATAGCGCCTCTAAAAGACGCACATATGAAAGAAGAATCTCGTTACAATATCGGGTGCCGTTGACTGAACCTGCGTGGAAGATGTGAAGGTCTGTACGACTACCAAGCCTGATGCCTCCCCAAACGAGAACACCGCGACCTCCATACCTGTCCCTTTCAATGATGTTCGAGGGATGATTGCGGCTTCCCCGCTCTCTCCAGATGAGCATGCGATGAGAATCGCTACTCAAACTGAATCCGCTCTCATCTGTAAAGAGTACTCGTCCCCATTCATTGTCTCTCCACTTCCGGTGTTCCCGGCACCACAGAGAACGCCTTCTCCGATGGGCAGGCGTTAAAGGTACACACCGTACAGGGCGTCGTGCAAACAGACCACCACCGTGCAGTCTTCTGGCCACGGTAAAACGCGATATCAGTCGTCCAGTCGCATGTGTCGTGTGTCTAGCGATTTCTCCCGCTGTCTGCCGCCTGTTTCTTCTGGCCTGTAAGACAATGTACCGGTCATCTGCGGGTGTGGTTCCTCGTGGACGACCACTACTGAACCCCCGGATAACTGTTCCTGTAGTTTGAAATTGTCTCCAAAGTCGTGAAACGATGATGTAAGCAATTCCGAACTCTGCAGGCACACTTGTCACACTGCGGCCTTCCTCCCAGTTCCCAATGATTCGACCTCGGGTAAAAGCATCCAGATGTCGTCTAACAGATTGATTATTCGCCATTTCTTGCTGAGGCAGCAACTCGGTGTGATTTTAACTGCTATACGGCGTGCAATCTCTTTGCCAGAAATACTGATCTTACACCGACAACATGCTTTATACTACTCTGACACTCCCTCATTACGTCCACCTGCATATCTGCGCATGCGCTACCGTACATCACCTTACTTAATCTCCTGATTGGTCTTTCTGTCCGCTCTGCCTCTTCGTTCAGCTGATATGCTAATGTTTCGACTTCGGCCTTAATTTTTGCACACCAGTGTAAGTGCCGTTCTTATTGCCAGAGGTGGTTGTTCTGGGTGCTAATTTCTCGGGATCTATGCACCCAAATTTCTTGAAAATTTAATCTCTTTTTATTTCTGGCTTCATATATTTGTCCAATAAATATCATTTTGTTATCTGAATTTCTTCCTGTTGTAGCAATTTTAATGGCTTGTATTGTCGTAAAAGTACAATTTTAGTTCAAAATTACGAAAATTACAAATTACTTAAAATTTTTTTAAGCAGAGTAAACCCCCCTTTACACGTCGCACATGGATGAACACTCTTGCAAACTTTTGATTAATTTCTTGTATTGATAAAATATCAATTAAGAATTAAAGTAATAACAGGGCATATCTTCAAAATAACATAAAAAAATCATTAAATAACACATAACACAATTATTTTTACTTGACACCACACTCTTGCAACGATAGATTTTTAAAACGAGCATCTAATGCCTTACTATGCTGTTTTGAATTCAAATAAAGAATTGAAAAGATGATTAAGAGAATTTTCCACTCCATCCAATCCACTTTTTAATTCTTCATCACTTCGCGAAGAGCAGAGTATCCGGTCTATTATGGTCGGCTTACATTATTGAAAAGGATCACTACACTTCTCAGGGTTTGTCTTTTCTATTATTCCAAAATGATGGCTTTTAAGCTTCGGCACGCCACACTTAATGAGGGCTCTGTAGCAAGATAAATATTGACTTGACTCAGAAAAGCGATCGAAATGAGCACAGATTTATTTTCGATTCGTTATTCAGGTGGGTGTATTTTTCTCCACTTGTGTTTTTTAGTGTAACGAGCATTCGATTTTAAGTTTAATGACATTAAATACTACTTTGCTGCCAAGCATATTGTTAAGTAATACCCCCCAAAAAACGCTTTAAAGTTGATCAATATGAGTTATGTTCTTAAATGTGTTTGAAGTTTTTAACATCGAACAATACGATGGGTGTCGTTTATTTCCATAGCATTATTTAGTACTTTATTATTGTTGATATTATTATTTATATTTCTTTAAATATTTTATTTATTCAAAGTTCAGACTATAGAATGAACACGGAACAAATGAAATAATCAAGAATTAAACATAACAAATTGAAGATTCTATAGGAATAATGTTTTTTTTAAAAAATAATTTAAAGATGGACAGGGATACCAAATTATTGATTTATTTCTTATGTGGGGTTCATCGTGTAACATCTAAAAATTTTCAATTGGTTTTAAGAAACTTTTAATGAGCAATTCGGAATCATATGCAGGTTACACAGGGTGTCTCAGTTTCATTGGGACAAACTCTAAGAGGAGGTACTTTATTAGGCTCTAGATAGCATTGTTCACAAAACATTAAGGAAACATACCTACATTGCCACTGTCATTTGATCTATCGTCACCCATAGAGAAATATTTATCATTTTACCAACACTGAGCTGGCAGATAAGCACCTGATTTACAAATTGACAGAAGGAAATAAACGAGCAGCACATAGATTGTATTGCGAAAGGTATCCACATAGAGAGATGCATTATACCGCCAGATATTTGCTAATTCACAATAATTTGTTTAAATATGGATGATTACGAGATAATAGTTATAGTGAGGGCGGAACACAAGAGACTCGGACTCCTAACATGGTACTCGATTTTCTTTGAACTGTATCCAACACATTTTGTTCCATCCGTGACACAAATGTTCTGGATTCCGTAACCTGTTGGCATGCGTTGGAACAACTCAAATGACTGCAGTAATGCATGATGCCTCTTTCCCTGAATGCTATCTTGTGAACAACACCATCTAGCGCCGAACGAAGACGTTTCTGAACATGGGTTACTATGCTAATCTGAATAATTGCTATGTCTTCTACCTTTAAATAAAGTTTGTTTCTATGATCCTAGGACACAATATATGGGAATTAAGAAATGCATTTTTACATTTTAAGAAATAAATAAAAATACGCAAGCATTGATATTCCGATTCATTACATTCTGTAAAGAGTTTTTCAATGTTTATATATATATATATATATATATATATATATATATATATATATATATATATATATATATATATGGTGGGTGAATTAGATTATGTTTTACATGAATGTTTTGCAACATTCCCATTTCAAAATAGCTTCGTTGCAATAATAAATGCAAGTTGTAGCTAACGAATTTAATTATGTAACACAATTGAATCGTAAATTTTGAACTATCTTTAATTGCATGCAACTTTAAAATCTACGATTTGCGAAAGGTATAAGATTTGTGGCATATGTATCGTATTGAAAAAACGAAAGTCTTGGCGTCCAACATTTTTTTTCGTAGGGGGATACGTGAAAATCATTGTTTACCAATCTTCAATTCGAGATATTGACGAACTGAACAATCAAAATGGAAGTCATCCAGATTATTGATTCTACAATTCTTCATAGAATGGTAAAAATCGCGTGTTCATGTAGTGCAGGCAACAGATCGAACACGCATGGAAATCGTGCAACAAAAAGTTGAAAAAAATTATTTTTTGAACATAGAAAACTGTAAGGGTGTGTCAGTGCTTCTCAAACTTTTGATATTGGGGAACCAATATTCAATCAGAATTATCATCACCCACCACCCATCCCATACAATAGCAATGTATTGAATTCAATAAGACTTTAACCTCTTAAATGCCACCGGCGGAGAAAAATGTCTCACTCAGTCAAAGCATTAATTGCCCCAGACTTGTATATACATCTTTCCGAAGTATGGTTTTTTTTCTCACTGCTAACCATAAAACTATTCCGAAGGCTTTCGAATGTAATAAAAGGACATTGACAGTGTTTGAGAAAGATTTACTTATTTCGGAGGATTTGCTTATTTATTTCTTTTACCCCCCTCAATACACACCTGAACGTACGTGGAAAACGGTGGCATTAGGGTCAAATCGTGGGGTTAATTATTAATCGTATAAATTTTCAAGATCAGTGTTTTTTTTAACTTTATCCGATACATTTCGGACACTTAGCTTAAAAGATTGAAATTCTTACCTAATATAGAAACAGAACTAGAGCCAAAACAATGATTCTAATCTGCGTTAACTCTTAACACGTTTCAATAAGTTTTAAAAGAAATATTATTTCTCGTAAAAAAATTATGGCTCAATTTGTTTGAAAATTAACATATTGTTATACAGAGGGTTCAGAGGCATCCAAACGGAAGAAATTACCAAATGATTAATTAAATAATTCACTCAATGTAAATCAAAATTTTATGATGGAACTCTTTAAAACTAACAAAATATTTTCTTTAAACGGAAAATAACGCAAGCATATAAATCTACATTAACATAAAATTCACATAAACCTAGAAATACAACGCTTCAAATTCCAAGTCAAAATATCGCATTTGGCAGATGAATCGCACAGTCCTTCAAATCTTCAACTTTCAATCTTCATAATAATATTTATATTGTTTTTGTGATGCCGTTCTAAATGCTTCTAGAATTACATATATCTTCTAATAATCACCTTAAACTTTTCTAAATTTATCCCGATGCATCAATTTGTGTTGCCAAATTTGGTGAACAAATTTAACGAAGTTCACTTGTACTAATCTGCTTTATTGAAAGCAGTAGTTTCAAGTTTTGTAAACCATATTTCCTGCTGCATAGCAACACCCTTTTGCATGGTAGTGAACAATATACACATTTTAAAAAGTTATGTTTAAAATAATAAAAATCATATTTATTGTATTTTTCTTATGTTTATAAAAAAAGTAATATATATTTCACTTGCGTATTTTAAATATTTCTCATGCGTGTTTTGAAATATTAATTGCTCATGTATCTTGCATCAGTTATGTGTGAAGATCCTCATTTTGTTAGTGACAGTGTATGAGTAACCGCTAAGAGCGCTCACAGTATCTACAAGAAAAATTCCGTCCACAGATTAGTTAATCCATTATTCCTGTGAAAGGTCAACACAATATATGTTTTTCATCATCTTAAATGTACGTAATGAAAGGTCACGTAAAAAAAATTCTCGGAAAATCCATTGAATTATTCTACATTAAATCCTCAAAAACAGTCAAAATGTAAAGAACATAAAATAATACCTGAAAATAGTTATTTATATAAAAAGTAAGAAAAAATTAAGGATCGCTTAAAGATGATTTGAAAAAAAAATCTACAAAAATATTGTTTTGCAGTTCCCTGCAGAATATTATATTAAACTAGGCTAAAGGGGTGTTGTGTGAATTTAATTGAATGCTTGCATCCATTGGGTTGTATTTTTTCAATCGTTGTTGTTGCTGTTGTGTGTTTTTTTTATCCTGGGATACATTTAAAATACAAGTGGAAGATCAGAAACATCCAATATAAACAGATGAATATAGACATTTATTACTCATGAGGATCCCAACATATAAGAGAAAGGGTGCGCTACTTTTTTCCATTCGAGCCGGGAATTCATTACGAGTGAAAGCTCGACTTCTTTTCCCGAAGAAAATACACCCATGCCTTAGTCGAGATTCGAGCCCGAGTCCAATCGGTTACATGCAGAGAGTCATGTCTACTATTCTGAATGGGTGGAAATCATTGTTAATGTTATTAATAAATGTTTTTCTCGGACTATTTAAAAGAAAACAAAATGCAAGAAAAAAATGTTTACGAGTATTGTATTTCTAAGTCTGAAAATTTCATTAATGGATTGTAAAATGTTTCATTGTTATACACCGAATTGTCTCTGTTTAAATTAGTCACGGTAACTAAATAAGTAACTAATTAATTGCGAAATTATCGGCATTTTTATTACTATGCACTGCGTATAATATATCCCTAACCATCAACAACGCAAATTTAAACTATGTGCTAACTTTTCATAACAAATAAGACATAATTTCCTTGTAAACAATATGTTTAATATAACCTAGTAAAATATTTACCAATTAATGAAAACTTACTAGGTTATATATAATTAGACACTTATTTTACTTCCTCAGTGAAAGTTACTGATTACCGTTCGCCAACTAAATGTCCGTTGAGCACATTTAAATTGAACGGATGTAATTTTAAGGAATATGCTTTGACAATCAGTATTTATTACATATCTTAATTTAATTAAAATATCTGATACTTTGAATTCATGGCACTAACGAAGTTTTTAATTAAAATAATTGGCTTTTATTGAATGTGAGGTTTCGAGACATTATGATGTATTTAATTTAATTATTCCCATGTCAGACAAGACAATTCCCATTCTATTATAGTGCTTCCAATTCAAATGTCTAGTTACGGAATGAAATGATGACTAGTGAAAAGTTTATGTGGATCCTCGCACGTGATTCCTATTTTTATTTCTTTACCCAATTCACCAAGAGGATAATTATTATTGGCTGAAATTATTGAAAGTGATAGCTATATTTCTCGAGATTTTCTTTTACTTTTATGCACAAATTGGAGGTGCTTTGAGATGTCAAAACTGATGTTAGCCTAGTGATAAGATAAATAAGTATTGGCAACAAAAACAGATCAAAATGATCAAAATTCATATTTGATTTTCTATACAAATATACGTTTTACTTCTCTTTAGTCTACCAGTAATGTTTTTTATTCTTTCCAGTTTACTTTCTATTGTGTGTGTGTGCTTGGCTTTTGTTAATATTATACTCATTTAAAATTTGAAATATGATATGTAAAGATAAGTATATGATATGTATATATGAGAGAGAGAGAGAGATAGTTGAAAAATGTGTAACCTTTCAATTTAAATCATATTTGTTGAAATAAGAAAAATTTTAGGCAATTTTAGGACGACTTTTATTTGTATTGCTTTGCTAGTCCCCTGTAAATATTCAATGCTGTTATAAATCAGAGTAACGCAATGTATGAAGAAAAAATAAGAGTATGCAATGACTCAAGACGTTTCGAAATGTTTCCATACATATAAACAATTCAAAACCTTTGTTCAAAGTTTCTATTTTCTTTGAAATCGTCATGTATTTTTCAATGACTACTATTCGTTCACTCTCTTCCTTTATATATATATATGTTAAGTATTGGCCGAGTGGTTGATTTTTGTCGTGGTGTTGGCAGGTCTTCATCAAAATACACATCTTCAGTGAACAGACATCTTCTTTATTGTGGCGCACACATCGAAGTTTAGCACAAAATTATAATGCAATTTCACAAAGACGAGACAAACAATTCACGATGATGATATTAAGCACAGTGGACAAGCAAAAGTGACATCTGGACGGACACAACACATAAACACGGATAAACAGCTATATTTACTAGTACATTATGACAGCAAAAAAGGAAGAAGCGAGCAAGCAGCAACGAACATCATTACACAAGTTGTTTTATTCCCTACCAACAGTGCAAGTGCGCGATGATTACGTAATCTTAGCTCTGATTGGACAGAAAGTGCGGGACAGGAATTTCTGATGTAATAATATTCATCGATTACGATTAAAATCAGAGTGTTAGTTCTGAACCAAACAATCAAAAGATTATTTCAATATTGTAAAAAAGTTAATTAAAGAGAATGCTAGAGGGAATTATTACATATATATATAATATTGTTCAAAATTTCAGTCATCAATAAAATACTTTCTATTGATCTATTCAAGTTCAAATTTATTTTTAACTTGTAGTGGATGACACTTGATGTTAATGCGGTTTTTTCAAATATTAATTCATTCATCAAATTAAAAAATAAATATTTAGTAACAGGCAAAAATAATAGTCCAACAGCATATTTAGAAAGGAAAATTGTTCGCGTTGTGTCCCTGGATAGTGTGTTGTACTTTTAATCCATAAGTCGTGGGTTCGAATCCCACCTGGGGTGGCTTAATTTCTGAGAATAATTTCTTTGTTACTGTACTTTTTTTTAGAATAAGGAAATTTAATGAATGAATAAATAGTAAAAAACAAAAATAGTCCAACGCCATGCATAGAAAGCAAGATGGAAAATTGCTTTTTATTTTGCCAATTAATCTTGTGATTCTGTTTTGTGTATATACATATATATTTATATTAATTGTTACTATTTAATAAAAGGTAAATAAAATAAAATTTTTCTTCGTCGACCTTAGTAGAAATTGACGTTTTTTAAAATATATTACTTGTTTAAACATGAAATGTCTACTTACCTGTTTATTTTTTCACAAATGATCCTCTAATTTCTAATTCAAAAAATTTTCTCTGTGAACATCATAATTTTTAGTATAAAATATTATTGAAATAGGGAATTATGCTCTTACAGGGACATACATTTGTAAAGGAATCTGTTCGAGCCTTTCAACTAATAATCCCCAAAGGGAAAAACATTTTTATAAACGGTTATGTTTTCGAGAACCTCTTCTTGTGAAGGATCCGTGACTCATGCAAATGAGTCTCACTATTTACGGTTAAATGTAAAACAGTTCATGGAGAAATTTAGTTGTAAAACCTTAGAAGATAATGATTGTTCAAATAACATTTGGGTAAGCTGCTTCTTGGAATATCTACGTATCTTGGCATGGAATTTCTGGTTTAATTATCATTGTCAAGACTTCTACAAGTGTTTGGATTCGACGCGTCTGTCTTGTGACGGGCTTTACGTGAATTTCTATTAATCCTCTTGGGAATCTTTTGGGGCCAGCAATCGAGTTATTTCACAGCCATCCTTCTCAAGAAGGATCATTGATATTCAGATTTGCTAATATATAAATATATAATCGAAGTTAAGTAATCATAAGAAGAAGGAAAAGAAACTGAGTCGCTGAAAGCAGTGCTGTTACGGTAAGGATCAGAATTCAGACGCGTGATTATAGGACGGGCCTTATCTATTAAAATAAATTAAGGAAGTTAGGATTCTTAAGATAACTTTCAGTAAAGTTAAGCTATTAGAATTTTGTGCGCTTATTCACATAGGGATTATCACTCTAAAGTTTCTTTTTACAGTTTGCTTGTCTTAGATTATTTTGTTTGGTAATAATTGTTACACTTATTGGTAAACTAATTTAAATTTTTGCAAAGCTAGCAGTGAAATTTATGTGTCGAGGAGGCATGAAGACGAAAACAGTTTCTTAAAATTGGCCTTAATAATGAATCATAAAGTCACTGCGCTCGTTACTGGTTGCGATAAAAAAACAATAAGTTCAAAAGCAACATTACCAGAGACATCCCATTCGAACCGTCTTCTAATATTGTAAAAATGAATTTCTATCTAACATGCAACCTGCAGTTGCATTGCCAACCAGCCGTTCTCTCCCTCACAGAGTTAAACCACTCACACACTTCTATATTTCTGTTTCT